>JAAGKR010003237.1:38593-75214 GCA_011419295.1 Clarias macrocephalus
GTGTAATGGTGTGGGGCATTTTTTCTTGGCACACTTTAGGCCCCTTAGTGCCAATTGGGCATCGTTTAAATGTCACGGCCTACCTGAGCATTGTTTCTGACCATGTCCATCCCTTTATGACCACCATGTCCCCATCCTCTGATGGCTACTTCCAGCAAGATAATGCACCATGTCACAAAGCTCGAATCATTTCAAATTGGTTTCTTGAACATGACAATGAGTTCACTGTACTAAAATGGCCCCCACAGTCACCAGATCTCAATGTATAATTAGCAAATAAACTAAAGGCTAAAATATAATTTTCTTACATTTGGTCTGCTGGACACAGTCTATGGTGAAGTGAGACTCTTGTACACATGTTCTAATGTTGTTTTCTATCTGCTGAATATACAGTATATCTTACACAGGAACTAGTCGACTCTGTTCCAACATACGTAGGGATTTATTTCAAAAGATTTACATTGTGGAAAAGGGAGATTAGGAAATTTGTGTCTCTTATTCCTGAATTTGCGATTTTGTAAAGATATTTAGTTTTATTCATTTATTTGATTACATTTATTTCGTTTATTTTATTATTTAAAAAATATATATAGTGTATATATATTTATAAATCGGACATTATGATGAAACAGTTACTCTCTACTTGAGTATCTTTCCACCGAATACTTTTTTACTCTGACTTGAGTAATATTTTGAATGACTACTTTTTACTTCTACTTCAGTAATATTATTTTGAAGTACAGCTACTCTTACTTGAGTACATTTTTCACTACTCTACCCACCTCTGGATAGCATCAAGGTGCACCGGGGAACACCAGTGTTGAGGCTGTGATGAGATACTGAGCCTTTCGATGCACCGACTAATATCGACATACAGTATAATGGACTTTATGTCCTAGTGTCCAGAAGAAAACGGACAGAAGACGTTGGCTTTGTGTAGAACTTAAGGGACTGCGAAGTGGCATTGAACAGAAAGCCTGAGTCCGGAGAGTGCGAGCGACGGGGTAGTTACAGTGTGTGTGTGTATATATACGGTTATCAGTTACATCGAAACTACACCCACCTCAGAGCACGCTGCTGAACAAGGCCATCAGTCACTCACTTAAACTTCATTACCGCAGACTGACTGCCGTGCTCCCGGTGTCACCTGCTTCCTCACCGTGTCCGAGGTGTGCTCATTCTTTTTCTCGTTTCCTGGGTTCGGTTGGCCTTAAAATCAGACGCACACACTTTCTTTCTCTATTACACACACACACACACACACACACACACACAGACTCACACTCATTTCAGTTGTAGCACTTGAGTGACCAGGCTGCTCCGTCATATTACTAACCCAAACGGCAATAAATCATTTCAGCTTTCATCTAATGTTATTGATGAATGGGCTATTATTTGTCATTTAATCAACAGAAAATGATGACCTGTGAGATGTATCTTTCTCTCCAGCTCCCTTTCTTTCTCTCTCTCTCTCTCTCTTTCTCTCTCTTGCTCTCCCCCTGCAGCGAAGGACAGATATGATGGATTGTATCCTTAAACTGTTATTACACTTTTAATGCATTCGCTTCGAAATGACATGCAGGACAGTCATCTTTCGTTCTTGTTTTTTTTTTTTTTTTGTCTTTTCTAGTTCCATTTCTCTCTCTCTCTCTCTCTCTCTCTCTCTCTCTGTCTCTTTCTCTCTCACTTTCACATACTCTCTGTCTTGTGTTTCTCTCTTTGGTTTTCTTTTTGTTTTTTTTCTTTGTTTTTGATTTCTCTCTCTTTCTTGGACTCTGGTGAAGTTTAAATAATTACATTTATACTGGAGTTATCAGGCTATTATCAATAATATTCGATCATATTGCTTATTGATTTCTCACACTGTGGATGTAACAAGGTTGAATTCCATCCTTCCATCCATCCGTGCATTATCCACACCTGTTAGTCTGTGTAGCATCATGCAGGGTCTAAAGCCTACAGTATCCCAGGGGACACAAGTCCACAACCTCTGGATGGGGTGCCAACCCAACCCATTGCGGGACACAACCACATACACACACTCACACTCCCAGTGATACACTATGACAAATCTGAAACAGACATCAGCCTATACCTATTTGTCTTTGGACTGTAGGAGGAAACCGCAAGCACATTAAAAACTCGGACACTCTGGAAAATTTCCACCCCGAGGAAACCTATCAAGCACAGGGAGAACATGCAAACTCCATGCCCACAAACCTGAGGTGGTGAGAATCGAACCTTCGACCTTGGAGATGTGCGGCCACAGTCTCAAAGGTGTCTTACATCCTGTGCTGCACCCTTTACAATTCCATGACCTTGATTTGGACCTTGTGTGTCGTTCTGTCTTTCAAGCATTTGTGATCGAGATTCGAGATTGGAATCACACACAAACAAGTTGCAAGTCTGCGACAAAAAAAGGGAAAAAAAATGGAGCTGTGTCTGATTACATATTGTGTGCTTATGCGGTTTATGTACTAATCTTCGAGGGAATATACACACACAATGGTACATGAGTTTATTTGTCCCCGAAAACCAGGTGGTAAGTAGCAACTGTGATGAATAAAGCACAGTGATTTCTTTTTCTTTTTCTTAATTCATCTGTCAATCTATGAAGCTTAATTATGTAATGGCAGCATATGTTTTTCACCAACACCATAATAAACCAAAATAATAATGATTAGTGAGTATAAGAGGTATTTCTATTTAGGTTATCTAATCGCAGTTTTACTAGAGGTCATATTTTGAATAAAAAAAAACTTCTGGGACTACTGCATTGCATTATTGACAAACAAGTGCATATATTATTATAAATCATGTAATAATAATTTTCCCGGAGACTCAGCAAGCCGCTTGGACTGATGAGACCAAAATTGACTTTACAGTATATTCATTTGTGAACATCATCCTCAGTGTGAAGCATGGTGCTGGTAGGCTCATGTTGAGATTTACTGTACCGATGGCTTTGGTGGCTTGATGAATAGAGGAGTATTTGCAGAGACATGGTCCAGTGGCAGTCCATATCAATTACAAAACAAAAAATTGGTGAAAAGAAATTACTTTCATCCTCATTTATAGTACACCTATAATTCTGGTTTTAACGTTAAACCCTAATAACCATTTAAACGCAATGCAACTAGAAAATATCAAATAACAGCTCAGGCAACCCAACATTCTTTTAGCCGGCTGGATGATCATCCACATTCCTGATAACCAAATTTCCTTAACGCTGCTTCTTTATCATAGCCAGAAGCACATTCAGTGCAGCACCTTTCCACTATAAATTAAAAAAAAAAAAAAAACATTGTTGAAGCTCTTCCTTATTCTAATTAAGAGTTTCTAATTAACACCATGAGGCGGAGAACTTGTAATTGAAGCAGCACCTTTAATGAGATGGTGAGCAGGAGGACAGGGACGGGGACTCGCCACTCTGTGATTGTACCAGGATAATTATTGTGGGTTAATTGTTTCAAGAGAAGCGTTAACTGTTCTTTTGTCTCATCTTAACCAAATGTTTTTTTTTAAATTATTATTATTATTTCTTACAAAGATTCTCAGGACCTAAACATTTTCCCTACTACAGACAGGCAGCGTTCGGGAAATTGATTGCCTGGTTGCCCAGGAGAACTGTTATTTGATACTTTCTAGCTGTGTCGAGTGTATTATAATTATAGTGTGTGTAACCCAAGGGACAATTCTGAAGAACAAAGTCAAGGCCGAAGTCGCAAAACATGCAGTTCCTCAAATGACCACTAGCTGGCTCAAAGTGAGTCAATCCCTTAGACTCCATATTAAAATGGCCGATGGTACTCACTCATCATCTATACCACTTTATCCTGTATAGCCTATCCCAGAAGACATCACAGGACACACACACTCTATGGGAAATTTGGGAATGGCAATTGACCTAATCTTCATGTCTTCGGACTGTGGGAGGAAACCGGAGTACCTGGAGGAACCTTATTAAGCACCAAGAACATGCAAACTCCATGCACGCAGACCCAAAGTAGGAATCGAATCCTGGAGGTACAAGGCGACAGTGCTAACCACTAAGTCGACGTGCCGCCTGGCCAACTTTACAACAGAAATGATGGATGGATTTCCCATTCATGACAACTGTACGAGGGAGAATTTTTTTATATAACTCATGATTTTGGTAACTAAGCCTATTTATTTGATTAACCAGGGTTTAGAAAAAAAATTGGTTTCTGAAATGGGTGGTTGTGAACTTAAAAAAAAAAAAGGTTAAATTCAATAAATTATCCCTAATGAATCTCTTATTTAATACAGAGTCTGATTATCTGGTCCTAGAGCAAAAGAGCTCAGGGGTCATTTAGGCCACAAATTCTCAACCACGGTCCTGGACGACCCCGTGTCCTGCATATTTTTTGTGTTTTTTCTGCTCTATCACAAATCACAAAAGGCTGCTGGAAGGGTTTCCTCTGCTTCCCCGAACAGTCCAAAGACATGCATCGTAGGCTTACAGGCATTTCCAGATTTCCCATAGTGCACTGTATGATTTGGCGTGTATGTGTTTGCTTGTTCCCTGTGATGGGTTGCCAATGACTAGATGTACAGTAGCCTGCCTTGCTAAAGAGATCTACGATATGATGTGAAAATGATGATTACCTGTATTCATTTATTCACAAAAACACCTTATTTCCATAAGGTCAGGTTTACTCTTTAGTTACACAGTAACTGATTTATATGTCAGCTTACAGTATGCATTTATATTACAAATAGGCACTTTGTTTATATTAATATCAATTAGAATTTATTTTGCTTGTAAGCTGATTATCTCATTGACAGCTAACAAAACCAAACTGAACACTGAGCGCCTTTAGGTGAAAGGTGAAGTTGCTGGGGAAAATATAAACGTTAGAGGAATAATTCAGTTGCATAAATGTATTGTCCTCAAAGCCGTTTTATTATGTACAATATACAGTATATATATACTACAATGCATGTCTTTAGACCGGTGAAATCAAGGTTCCCAGGAAGAAGCCCATCAAGCACAGGGAGAAGATGTAAATTCTACCAAAATAGACAGAAGGGTAGATTCAAACCTCCAACGGACGTCAAGTGAAGTGACAGCGTCAAGTGACAGCGCTAACCATTAAGTCACCATTATGCCCTGTATCCCAGTTTCATTTATTCATCGTCTGTACCGCTTATTCTGTGTACAGGGTTGCAGGGGGCCTATCCCAGGAGACTTTGGGCAGGGGGGGTGGAGGACACTCTGGACAAGGTGCCACTTCAAGCACACACACACCTGAGGCAGGAATCAAACCCTTAACCCTAGAGGTATAAGGCCACAGTGCTAATAACCACAGTGCTAACCATGCATGCCGGCTGTTCCCTATTCAAGTTTTCCCTTTTTTTCAGTCATAAGGAGAACATTTTGTCCTGGCTCAGATATCATTTATGACTAGAAGAACACATTGTACTGTACCTCTTAGGAAAGTCACTCTTAAGTGGAGGAGAAGATAGATGGGGAACAAGAAACTGACCAAATATCACATTATAAAAGCTGTTTCGCTGTGTTCAGGCTGTAAAGATAAACGCTAATTGAAATTTGATGGGACCTTTACAAATGTAAATGTAAAAACTGACCAAATTAAAGGGATTGGCGTTCTAGTGACGATGATATTCTAGCAAGACACCAGTACTTTGTTCACACTGATATTCAGCTGATCTGCTGTTTTGTGTGATGCTAGCTAAACTAACAGGAGAGTTCTGAGTAACGTAGCCGCATGTTAGCCTTGCACCAGCAACTGTATCAAGCAGTTTGCTACAACTTAGCTAAGCTGCTGTGTCATCGCTCGTGCATCAGAATTGTCCATACAGCACGTGCACAGGGTTTCAGAGCCAAACACAAGTTTAATATTATTTACTTTTTTTTTTACTGAGCTACAAACCTCATATGTTATTGTCATTAGGCTAAAACACTCTAAACATCCGCCAGCTAGTTTTTACTCCGTTGTGTTTTGGTTGCTCTGTTTGTCTTTGTGTCCTTTTTTTTCTTTAATTCTTTTTTTTTTTTTTTTTGCTATCTTTGTGTTAGAATATATACTAATATTTACGCTCAGGGAGCAATGGCAGCTCAAGTGGGTGAGGCTTTGGGTCGCTGATCAGAAGGTCAGGGGTTCGAGTGGCACCACCGCTGTGTCACCACTGTTGGGTGTAGCCTTTTGTGATTTGAATTTCAAACTATTGAGAAGATCAGCAGATCCAGTCAAGTCGGTCTGGGGCATTTTTTTTTTTTTTTTACTTTTTTCCAATAGGTTTAGCACCAGTAGGTTGGAGAGCTTATGGCTACCTTTATAATAAAAAAATAATACAGTTTTTGCCCAGGTGGCACGGTGGTGTAGTGGTTAATACTGTCGCCTTGCACCTCCAGGGTGCGGGTTCGATTCCCGTTTCTGCGTGCATGGAGTTTGCATGTTCCCCCCGTGCTTGGTGGGTTTCCACCGGGTACTCCGGTTTCCTTCCACAATCCAAAGACATGTAGGTTAGATTAATTGGCGTTCTCAAATTGGCCATAGTGTGTGAATGAGTGTGGATGTGTGTGTGCCCTGTGATGGATTGGCGCCCTGTCCAGGGTGTACCCCACCTTGTGCCCTAAGTCTCCTGGGATAGGCTCTGCCCCTCGTGACCCTGAATACGGGATTAAGTAGTTTAGATGATGAGTGAGTGAGTTTTTGCCCAAAGTATTGAGACAAAAGTGAAATTCAGTGTTGAACAGGGACTTTCTCAAAAAACAAAAAAACAAAAAAATTCAAGATAATAAGATTAATGTTCTACTTCATGCAATGAAATTGCTCTACAACTATCGGTATTTCCTGGACATGGAGTCAAAAAGACGTCTGCACTACTCTGGTGTCACTCCCACACCCTGTGTCTGCTTGATTACTTCCTGAAGTACAGAATGTACAGAAATTTGGCCCAAAAGTTCACAATTTACTTTTAATTCACTAGAAAGTAGACGTCCTCCCACATATTTGTTCCATCCATTAAGTGAACCAGCTGCTTCTAATTAGCACAAGACTCCAGCCAGATAGACTCAAACTAATTAATGACATCACCTGTTTTGTGCACAGGCAGAACTAGAATAAATGGCATATGTTGTCTTAATATGTTTGGCCACCAAGAGGGAGAGAGAGAGAGAGAGAGAGAGAGAGAGAGAGAGATTGCACTGAGATCTCTGCTCAAGCCAATGTGGCACGGTTTACCCACTGTAGTATGAGCATGACTAACCTGGATGTGTCCTTTCTCTTTTTCTCTCTGTACAAGGATTCCTTCTTTTCTTTACCTTCCTTCTTTCGTTCTTATCTCTATATTGCTAAATCTACTGTTGCTGCAGGTGTGTTTTATCAACCTTCACACTTTGGCAATACTGTTTATGATGATGATGGTGCCATTGAAGCCCATTTTAACCAAACTGAACTGATGGAGCAACTAAACTAACCTTGATTTTTAAGTTCAGTCTTCAATCATCACATCTCCATCTACTACTGCACAGTGTAATTCTTTATTCTTCATCTATCCCATGGTTTGTTTTTTGTGTTATTAGGCTGGGGGTTAGAGTGCAGGTTTAGCCATTATACAGCACCCCTGGATCAGACAGGGTTAAGGGGCCATGCTCAAGGGCCCAACAGCGGCAACCTGGCGGAGCTGGGGCTCGAACCACCTCCACTCGGATCAGCAACACAGCGCCTTAACACACTGAGCCCCGTTCTAAGCGTTTTTGATTGGTTTAATTGTCAAAATAGCTGGCAACAAAAGTGAGTATGCCCTAAGTTATACATCTTTAACCATGCAAAGTCACATGTCCCATTCATCATGTTCATGTGTTTGTCAGTGGCCGAGTACCATATATCCCCAGACCGGAACCCTCTTGAGCACCTGTGGGGCGTCCTCAAGCGGAAAGTGGCGAAGCGCCGTGTGTCTAACATCCAGCAGCTCCATGATATTATGGAGGACGGGAAGAGGAGCCCAGCAACAACACATGCAGCTCTGGAGGACTGAGACCGTGTGACAGTAGATAACAAGGCCGTGCTATTTTGTTCACACAAAATATTGACACTTTGGGACTTTTTGCACATAAAGTATATCCAATTTTGATTTCTGTAGTATTGTCCCTTGAGACCATATAATAAAATGGTTGCTGAAATGTGAGGGGTGTACTTACTTTTGTGAGATACTGTATGAGAAAATCAATAGAAATTGTGTTATATTTTAGCTGTATTTGTTACAAACTCGTATGTATAGGTTTAAAAGCATTCTTGATTTTTTTTGTTGTTGTTATTGTTGTTGTTCAGTGTCCACTAGGGGGCACAAGTACTGTAAATACAGAGAGAGAGAGAGAGAGAGAGAGAGAGAGAGAGAGAGAGAGAATTTCACTCCTCATCCTATCCTAACATAACTCTGTCCACTAGAGGGCAGTAACACTTCAACTATGATTCACACACCAAGTAAGAGAGAGAGAGAGAGAGAGAGAGAGAAGTTTCAGAGATGAACAGGAGCCAACCTGGATGCTGATGAAATCTGGAAGAAGCACCACATTATTATTATTTCCTTTTCCAATCTGAGATTTTGCCCAGAACTGAGATTAGACACCAAGAGCTCTGGGGAGGCAATAACGCCTAAATCATCACACATCATTTGACTTAGTAACACCAATCAGACCGTCAAAGCTTAATGAAATAGCAGACAAATCGGATCACTTCTACTGTGTGTTCACCTTTAAATATTAGGCCATGTACAGTATATATAAAATGTATATGTATATATAGAGAGAGAGAGAGAGAGAGAGAGAGAGAGAGAGAGAGAGAGATCCTGTGTAAATAAATTTATTATTTATAGTGACATTTATATATGTTTGTCATTTTTTCATTTGTTTAATTTTTTAATACTTTGTTTATATATATATATATATATATATATATATATATATATATATATATATATATTTTTTTTTTTTTTTTTTTTTTTTTTTTTTTTTCAGAGATATATTCAGTTTCTTTCTGTTACTTTGTAAGTTGATTCTGAGCTTTGGCGATATGAATGTCCATATTGTTCCTGCCAGTAAAGCACCCATTGAGTCTTTTTTATTTCTCTCTCACGCCCCAAGATTCCTTGCTGCCCTCATACATTCTCTTTATATACTTTTGTATTTTATGTAACATCATGTGTGTTTTCTCATAAAGTTCTTAAGAATAAAAAAAAACTCTTTTGTGTATGATTGAAATTGATGCAAATATTGTGGTTTTCTCTGTTCTGTGTGCAAATAATCATAGTGGACTGACTTCACCGGGCCCTAATGACCGGAGTTCTTTTTAAATCAGAGAGGAAAAGTTTGAGATATGGATAAAGCAAGGAAGAAGCCCAATGACAATGCTTATGTATAGGGGCCAAGAGTTCTCTGCTCTGCCCCTGCTGCACTGCATGGAGCAGCTTTAGAAGATGGCTGATGACAACATTGTTGATTAAAATCTCAGTGTGCCATGATCCTCGTTTAAAATCCAGTACTGGCAAATACAGATACAAAGTCTGCAAAAAAATTTTAACCAACAGATTTGCACATTAACAATCAATAATCGATTCATCATTAATAATAAAAGATACAAGATTGGCACAATTGCATAATATTGTGCATCGCCTGAACTACATATGCGCCCTCTAGTGGTGTAAAGGTGAACAGATATGTAAGCTACGGAGAAATATTACACAAAAAAAACAAAAAACTGTTAATAATCTTTTTATCAGTATCATTTTAATTATATGGTTGATTAAAGATGGATTAACATTGCTGGCAGCTAAAAATATAATAACAGTGATGCCAAAACATAAACATAACACGGTAATGGACCAAAAAATAATCCATTTTAACTCTAATGACTTTGAAGAATGTTTCTGTTTTTAAAAGCCAGTTTATTGTGCATTGTGCTGATTGATGAACGTAGTCATCTTGTGTAATCACAGGTCTATAGCTCATTTATTACAGACTACAGCCAAGATTTTATCGAGATCTCGAAGGCAATAATCTTAAAAGACTGGTGGAATCGCACTTTGGGGAACGCACGAGCAAGGAACCCAAAAACGTTTGTGTAAATGTAAAAATAGGAAAAGCAACAGACTCTCTGACTGTAAACATGCCAGACATATTTTTCAGTAACCAAAGCCAACTTTTGCACCTAACGGGCTGAAATGAATCCAGGGATACGAGGCTTCAGATGAAGGGCAATGAGCTCATGCACGGAAAGGGGGGGACGTGGGGATGCAATAATTTATCGGGTGCATTACATCATCTCCAGCCAATCCTGTTTCTCTCAGCTGGCTAATTTATAGACCCCCATCCTACCCCGCACCACCCGATTCACCCAATACACTCTGGCAACAAGCACTCCCCTCCCCCCACACATCATATCCCCCCCCTGCCTCAAGTCCCTCCATCCCTCTGAAGCACTTCTTTGGAACGTCTCCAAAATAAGGCCCTCGGTATTAATAGAAACGGCGCTTTGCAGGAATGGCTGATGATCCCGAGGCACTAAAGCGTCTTCGGCACAAACAGTGTGCATCCCATGAGGTCACGGAGTCTCAGCTATCATGTTGGGTTTACTGTAGGTGAATTTAAAGCGGTGGACAAACGATAACACGGCTTCCTTCGATTTCTCGGGTTACCATGATATCATTAGTACATGTACACCGGCATACCATTATGCAATGGAAATAGCATCTTATATACTGAGGAATATCATGTGATGTGCAGTGTGTGTCAAGTATGTGTGTGTGTACTCGCTCCGTGATATTGCTTATGATGGAGGATTGTGCAGTATAGAGTGACATATCCTTTTTTTCAGCACAAAATAGGCAACATGATGAACTGAATTTTAGTGCAGTTTAACCAACTGAGCGAAAAAATTCGAAACTGGGTGGCAAAGGCAAAGAAATATCACAACAAAACACAAAAAAAAAAAGTTTCTATGGTTGTTTTCAGTTTTTTCCTTTGACCAAAAAATAATAATAATATAATAATTTTATGAGTGCTACATTTTTGCAACTTCTTTCCCATATTCTGGTAATTGTATACACTTTATAAAAGTATTGATAACTTTTGTTCGTCCTGACATATGACATATCCTGTTGTAGGAAACTAATCAATGATTTTCATAAAAGCGTGACGGAAAGTGATTTATTCCTATCACACATGGATATTTATGGATATCAAGCTTTCGCGGTGGCCCGGTGGCTCAGTGGTTAGCACTGTCCCCTTGCACCTCCAGTTTCTGGGTTCGATTCCCGTCTGTGCTCATGGAGTTTGCAGGTTCTCCCTGTGCCTGGTGGGTTTCCTCCCACAGTCTGAAGACATGCAGATTAAGCTAATTAACGTACCCAAATTCCAAGTATAATTGTAAAGGGAGGACGTCTACTTGAGTAATGTTTTCTTTAGGGTATCACTGTTTAGACTGAAGTGCATGTTGTGTACATTTACATTTACACTTAGGCATTTTGCAGGCGCTCTTATCCAGAGACAAATTGCTTTGATGTTTCCATCATTGGATAGATACTTACACTGGGTTACTAGTTTACTAACTATGTCAATCAAACACAGTTGGGAAGGGGATTTTTATTTTTGGGGCGGTGTAGGGGGATTAGCCCAAGTACTGAAGAAACAGATGTTTTAAGTCATCTTTTTTTTACGTTTTACGTTAAGTCGTGTTCTGTTCCCACCACTGAATTTAAGACATTTGATCAATCAGAATTGAAAAAACATAATGTTTCTTTTTACATTTTGTTATTTATGATAGTACATACACTACAGTATATGGACAAAAGTATTTAGTCAAGTCTGCAATGACATTGTATCCAAATACTGTACATATGGAGCTGGTCCCCGGTTTACAGCTATAACGGCTTCCACTCCTCTCGGAAGGCCGTCCACAAGATATTGTGTTTCTGTGTGAATTCCTGCCCGTTCATTCTGCCCGCTGATGTTGGACGAGAAGGCCTGGCTCGCAATCTCCGTTCCAGTTCATCCCAAAGGTGTTCGATGGGGTTGAGATCAGGGCTCTGTGTTAGGCCCGGTCAAGTTCTTCCACTGTGGACTCATCTGACCATGTCTTTATAGTCCTTGCTTTGTGCACTGGGGATAGACATGTTGGAATAGAAACGGGTCTTCACCAAACTGTTGCCACAAAGTTGGAGGCGTAGCATTGTCCAGGACGTCTTGGTATGCTGAAGCATTAAGATAAAAGCATTAAGATTGCCCTTAGAAACACCTGAATTCAATACTTAACAGGTTTGTCCAAATACTTTTGTCTGTCTAGACATGACTTATGCTTTTTTCTTTTTTTTTCCCAAATCTTACTTGTGTTCACACAAAATGGCGGCACGGAACAGAAGGATGTGCTTGACAGGATTTTCGGGCTGATATATTGGACAGTAAAACATCGACTCAATTTCATCCCTCGTTCCGTAGCCGAGCTGTTCTTCATCCCTGTGAGCAGAAAGGGGTATCTGAGGACACAGAGCTGCATGTCGGGGCCCACGTGGGAGCAGGCAGCATCTCGGTAGTGACTTATGAGCTGTCTGGTTCATTACAGAGAGAGAGAGAGAGAGAGAGAGAGAGAGCGCATGGGCAGTGCCAGGGAGGGGCTTTGGGGTGCTGTAACTACCTCTAGAATAACACTTTAAAAAATCGCTTTATTTAGAGTTTGGGGTTTTAATGCCATAATTTATGATTTATTTATGATAATTTTATAATAAATACCATAACTAACAATTTTAAAGAGTAATACATGAATTAAGCATTTCTATTAAAACCATGATTTTTCGATAAGGATAACGCCAACACTGGTGATCAGCAGAATTCAGCAGCAAGTATCGAAACCTTTGACTTTACATCCACGTCCTTTTAGGTTAAACTTCAGAGCACCCCTGCAAACAACCCCGTAGCACCGGTAAAAGAAATCCCTGGTGCTGCCCTGAAAGAGAGAGGGGAGGGGGGGTGGGGGGTGGGTCTCCAATCCCACGACGGCCCCGAAAGGTGAGAACCATCCATAAAAATACACATTCACACATAGACACTAATATCCTATCAAATCGTGATCTATTCTGTCCCTGTGCTGCCCTAGATATTTGCGATTCCTTTCTGTCCGTGCTGCAAAGGCAGTACGCACTGCTTGCTTTCAGCCGGGGGAGAGGAAAAAGAAGCGCAGCACAAAGAGGGAGGAAAGAATAGAAGGGCCGAGGACGAGCGAGGACACGAGAGATCTGTAAAGAGGACAGGGAGGAGAAAAGAGATTTCAGGAGGCGATGAGAGTGGAGCTAACTCTAACACGCATTAGCGGCAGATCCACACTGATCTAAGCTGGCATTTGGCCGCCGAATGCCTCATGTGATGTGGCGCCTGAGTGACTTTTGGCTCGGAGGACGAGGTGCCGGGGTCAGATAGGGTGAAAGCCCCTCGAAAAATACCCCTCTGAACACGGACTACAGCCCCAACACAACACACACACACACACACACACACTTACAGTGGATAGAAAAGTCTACACATCCCACAAGATTTTTCAGAGATATACATGATATACAGTAGCAGCCTACAAATTTTAAGTTAAAAACAAACACATTTTATAATAATCTCTGACATCTTTATGGTTCCTGCCGACTGCTGAAGCAAAGCGAGAGCGTGAGGAGCTTCTAGAGCATGTAGAGCATCTTCAGAACTTATCGATTTAAAAGGATTTTTCAAAACATGAGTGAACAGTTTTTGCAGTTTGGAGGGAAAAAAAAGATTTTTTTTTTTTTTTTCAAATAAAGCAAAAATATTGCAAACTTACAGTATGGACAATATTTTGTGCATGTTTTCTTTGAGTCATGAGCATATAAAAAGCACAAATAAAAAAAAAACAATTTACATACAGTATAGACATACAGTATATTCTATCTCCAGGGTCGTTCCTGATTTTTATTTCTTTCTACACTGTAATACAATGCTGAAGGCGTTTATCCAAAATACACAATAACCTCCTCTGAACAATTGACATTGAGATGTATATCTGCTACTTCTGCTCTGTAAATCCTTCATAACGGCTCTAATCTGAGGTGCTTGTTGTTGGTTTTGTTGTTACTTAAATACCTCATGCCAAAAGTGTTATTTTATAGTTTTGAAACCTCCAGTATTGCTCTAAAATAAAGAAATTACAAGGTGTGTCCACACTTTTGACTGGTTGGAAATTTTGTGAGTTTTTTTTTTTTTTTTTCAAAAAGCTATAACTCCACCTCCAAAGGTTTGTCACAATGGATAAATCAGTGTGGTTATAATAGGAGGCAATTTCGTATCAATAATATGTCGGTTACGTTTTAAAATCAAACTCGTGCTTGATTAAATTTTTCCTTTAATCGTGCATGGAAAAAGTTGTAGAGTTTTTCCGCACTCAAAACCTTTTTTTTTATTATTATTATTACTACAAAGATTGTTGAAGATTATGAGAAACATTACAAGCAATACGAAATCGTCAGCATCATCAGCCTCCTCCTCTATCTGTTTCAGGTTCACTCCAGTACTCAAGAGGTCTGGTGGCTAGAGGTCGCTCTTTGCTCAAAGTGTTGAAGTTCACTCACTCAATCATGTCTATACCATGTAATCCAGGTCGCAGGGGGCCTGGAGCCTATCCCAGGAGACTTAGGGCACAAGGCGGGGTACCCCCTGCACAGGGTGCCAATACATAGCAGGGCACACTCACTACGGGCAATTTGGGAGCACCAATTAACCTAACCTGCATGTTTTTGAACTGTGGGAGGAAACCGGAGTAACCAGAGGAAATCCACCAAACACGGAGAAATCCATGCACACAGAGAAGGGAATCGAACCCGGACCCTGGAGGTGCAAGGCGACAGTGCTAACCACTACACCACCCGTGTTGAAGTTTAAAGCTTCTTATTCTTATAACCTGAGTATCCGGGCTAAAATGATCCCAAACCATGTACCTTACTGTCATAACTCTGCGAGACAGTCATGTTTAGTGCAAAAACAAGACAACCTATCATCCAAAGAACACAACACCAAAAGAGAAGCATGTTGCTTGGCGAGAGATCTTGCCATGGGGCTCCTTGTGTGAAGGGAATCATGGACAGCTCCACACAACTGGCACAAAAGCTGCAGGTCTCTGTTAAACAGCGGAAAGAAAAAAAATCTCTCGCACAGTAATAAGTAAGAACAAGTCCATGTGGAGATGATCAGATTTAAGAAACAGTCCAGTCAGAGCCCAGATCTAAAGCCTACCAGAGACCTGGGGAATGATTTGAAGAGGGCTGCGCACAGGAAATCCCCGTACAATTTGATGGATACGGAACATTTTTAGAAGGATGAGTGCAATAAAACTGGCAGAACATGATGTGCTAAGTTAAAAGACTTTTACCAAAAAAATTATTGCTGTCGTGCCGTGTTACTGTACCAGCTAAATGCGCTTTAACATATGTAATACAGCATTAGTTAAACTTTGTGCATGTGTGTGAAACCAGGTTATTGTCCATTTGCTCATGTGTTTTCACTCGGTTTGTGTCGGGTTGCTTCACTATTTTACTTTAAAAGTGGAAAAAAAAATCTAACACGACTGTTGTTTTTTATTTTACGCTATATCCGTCATTTTTATAGAATAATGCAGATTTATTTTATATACGCTGCATACCTACTGGCGGCACGGTGATGTAGTGGTTAGCACTGACGCCTTGCACCTCCGGGGTCCTGGTTCGATTCCCGGCCAGTTTCGATTCCTGTCTCTGCATGCGCGGAGTTCACATGCTCTCCCGGTGCTTGCTGGGTTTCCTCCGGGTACTTCGGTTTCCTCCCACAGTCCAAAGTCATGTAGGTTAGATTAATTGGCATTCCCAAATTGGCCGTAGTGTGTAAATGAGTGTATGTGCAAGTCTCCTGGGATGGGCTCCAGGCCCCTGCGACCCTGAATACAAGATAAAACTGTATAGATGATGAGTGAGTGGGTGAGTGAGTGCATCTCTACTTTTTTTTTTTTTTTTTGGTCATTTTTTAATATTTAGCATTATTTAGTATTACAGACAGCTTCTTTGCTGATGTTGCGTAGGGGAGAATGAAATTAATTCCTAATGGTGCATAAAAAATTGAAGAATTAGAATAGAAGAATATAAAAATGTAAGAGTTTATATATTAAGCAATGTATGATGATGGTGCTTCTTTTGATTAATAGTAAATCCTCAATCCTCGTTTGACTTGTGATCATTCTTTTCTGTTTATTTTATTAGAATAGTTATCATTATTACCTTAACATTAATTCATCTACCTAGTGAAGCAAATTATCGCAAGGTGATGTTGAAGTCTCCGTTCTGATTGGTGTTGATAAATTTTGCCACTTGTTACAGTATCTGTGGTAACAACTTACACTAATCAGCCACAACATTAAAATCACCGACAGGTGAAGTGAAGAACGTTGATTATTGATTCCTGTCAAAGGCTGGGCAGCAACTCATATAAAGCAGCACGTGAACAGTCAGTTCTCAGAGTTGATGTTGTAGAAGCAGGAGAAATGGGCAAGCGTAAGGATCTACCAAAGGACAACCACTGGACTGGTGACAGAGCCATGGGCGGCCACCGTCCATTAATCCACATGGAAAGCAAAGGTTTGCCCGTTTGTGCCAATCCCACAGAAGAGCTACTGTAGCACTAAAGTGTCAGAACACCCAATGCATCACACTCTGGTCAGAGTCTCCAACGGGAACATGAACGTCAGAGCTGGAGCACGGAACAACGGAAGAAGCTTGTCTGGTTTGATGGATCGCATTTTCTTTTTTATCATGTGGATGTTTGGGTGTTTGTGCCTCACTTACCTTGGGAAATAAATGAGTCCAGGATGCACTATGTGAAAGAGGTGAATCAGTGAAGACAGTGTGTTGCTCTGGGTAATGTTGTGCTGGAAAAATCCTGAGTCCTGGCTTACATGTGGATGTTACTTTGATGCCTAATACCTACCAAAAATCATTGCAGCCCAAGTATTCTCTGATGGCAGGATAATACATGCTGAGACACTGCGAAACCATTGAGGAACACAACAAGGTGTTGACCCGGGCTTCCAAAGTCGCCGGATCTCTAATCCAATTGCACATCCGTGGGTTTTGCTGAAGTAACAGTTCTGATCCATGGAGGACCTCGTAGTCTGGCAACACAGAGGGTTACCAAAACTAGTCTAGGGTGGGACAATCACTGGACTGGTGACAGAGCCCTGGGCAAGGTTCATTAATCCACATGGAAAGCAAAGGTTTGCCTGTTTGTGCTAACACCTTGGCGTCAGATACCACAGCGCACCTTCAGAGGTCTTGTGGGGTCCAAGCCGTCATGATTCAGGGTCATTTTAGTGACGCAAGTGGAAACTACACAATATTATGTAGGTGATTTTATTTTCATGTGGTTAATTGATGGACTAAAGTCTACGCTAGAAATATATGAACCCAGCACGCAACCCACAACACAGTACAATAGGACATTTGGGTACTCATGGCATTACTTCCAGATGCCCCAATGCTAAAATCTTTTTTTTTTTTTTTTCATTCTTCACACTATTTAAAAAAAATTTTAAGCTCCGAAAGTTTTGGCGCCCCACCGAAGGATCATTAGAGAAGAATCGTTTTGTCCAATGTTTAGCGAGAGCTTGCGAATCTACTGATGAAGGTGTTTCCATCAAGACAAACACTGTTCAGTATCATCATTAGGCCGTTAAATGAAGCTCGCCATGCTTTCTCCCTCGGGCAACAAGCAAGCGAATAAATCAGCTGTTCGGCTAATTTATGCAAGTTTACCCAATTAACGAACCTGTTCAATGTCATTAAGCTACCATCTTAATGAGCAGTCTGATTATTTTAATTACAATTTGATGTGGATTGCGTCAGTCATTTAGTGGTAATTTAATATATTAAGAGATTCTCATTAAGATGTTTACTAATTTATCCCCCAAATACCTAAATGATCAACCAATCAATCAGATAATCAGCAGCACGGAAATAATCAGCGGGATCTCGTTAAAGCACCTGAGAGGTTTTGCATTAATACTTTTTTTGCAAAAAACTTTTTTTTTCTAAAAATGTACATTTTCTCTAAAGTATATCAACATGATTTTTAATGATGATTACTGGCTTATTTTTATTGATTGATTGATTGATTGATTGATTGATTGATTGATTGATTGATTGATAATCACATTTTTTGTTTTTTGGTTTTTCAACTGATGAAGATCTTCATCTTCCATTGAATGAATGGTATGATTCATTACTGCAGTATGTTTTTAATAGACACATTTTTATGATATAATGAAAAGTAAATGTGATGGGAACTCACAGAATTGGGACTAAACTGCTGTGAGGCCATAAGCAAACCACTTGTTAGTGTAACTCATCAGAGATTTAAAAAAAAAAAAAAGGGTTTAATTTGCTAGAGAGCAAAAAGATTGGAGCAATGGAAAAAGGTCATGTGGTCTGATGAGGTCTGATGAGAGCCGATTATTATATTCCAGAAGTGCCCAGTGTACAAGCCTCTGGAGGCGGGTTATGGGGCAAAAAATGAAGTCAGCTGACGACCTGAATGTATTGAATGACCAGTTTATTACATCTATGGAGTTTTTCTTCCCACGGGTTTATTCCAGCAT
Source organism: Clarias macrocephalus (assembly GCA_011419295.1). Classification (NCBI taxonomy): domain Eukaryota; kingdom Metazoa; phylum Chordata; class Actinopteri; order Siluriformes; family Clariidae; genus Clarias; species Clarias macrocephalus. The sequence continues at coordinate 57,268 of JAAGKR010003237.1, forward strand.
TCAGATTGTGAAAGAGTGGTTCTGAAGGCCTGAGGAATCATTTTCATATATGAACTGACCATCACTTGTTTTGGCCAGGTGGTGTATTAAAGCATCCATCCACACATACATCCATACATCAATAAATTTGTTTATTTATCCACCCTATCCATCGATTTATCTACAATCATCTACATTTTCATCCATTTACCCAATCTGATACTTCGTCTATCCACTTCCATTCATCCACTCATCCACCCTGTGCAGCGCGTAATCCAGCATCTGGTTGTGTTCATGAGCTGACCGGTCAGTGTTTCTGATGCGAGGCAGTGAGAGAGAGTTCAAAGTCAGGTCAGTGTGCAATGTGCCTCTCCAGGATAATGCTATTAGCAATAGCAGCGGTCGTACCTTATTATTCCAAGAATTTGGCTTTGAACCAGGAAGTCTTGTTTGATGACTTTTAACATGCTAAGCTCAGGAACTCCAGCTGCTCCAGGGTGAATAATCCCTGCCGACTGTATGTGGAAATCTTAATAATAATTAATAGATATAATCAGAGAGACATAATAATTAAAGTCTCATACCAGCATCTCATACGAAGCCATGTTTGTAACACAGTATATCTATGACTAAGTATTTGATATTAAATCAGCTGTTCCTCTGTCATCGGACCTGGTCGAGAGGAGATGGGCTGATGAAGAAGAGAGACTTCTAAAGAGGAGGGCAGGAACAGATGAGTGGGGATGAGAAGCTTACAGATGCTTAACTCTCCTCTTATTCCATTCCTCCCTCCATCGTAAAGCCGTCTGGCAGCGTGCGGGGTTAAAACTCAGGATTTAGGAGCTGCTGTAAGGAGAATTAAAAAAGCGATCATGAAAACATGTAGCCTCATGAATAAAACTGGTATTCAATGAATCTAGTATTACTGTAGGTGCAAAAGTTTGCACCCCTATACAGAAAAATATCTCATTTTTCAAATTCATGAAGCTAAATCAGTCAAACATGATGCTAGCTGAGATCATTTGGATTTCATCATGATTAACGTCTTAGAATACTCCATTTAATGACTAAACAAATAACAGTGAAACTACAAGGGGTGTTCACATCACACCGGGACTTTCGATTGTACAGAATAACAGAACATTATTCAGTTATGAGAGTAAAAACTCCCTTTATTTCTTTATATAATCTCCTGCTACACTAATGCACTTATCCCAGTGTTTCACTAGTGCTTGGACACCATCAAGGTAGAAAGTTTTCTCAGGACACCAGAGCCATGATCGAACCGCCTGCTTCATGTCTGAAACGCTGGCCTCCCAGGAACGCCTTTAATGGCCCAAACATGTAGAAATGGCTTAGAACAACTCAATCATCAGATACGCTGATGTCTAAATGGATGGATAAATAGATGGATAAATGGATGAATGGACAGGTGGACGGGTGACCGAATTAAGGGATGCTGAAATGGCTGTATACGTCACAGGGCTGTTACCATTTATTATCAGCACTCGTGGAATGGCTCTCATCAAATCAGATTGCTCGGTCAGAACTAACTGTTGTGTGAAATAAAATCCAGTACAATAAAAATTCATGATTTCTGTGTGACTTCAGCAAAGGATGCAACATTCATGGCATCTGTGGCAGCATTGCTCCTTGTTACTATGGCAACAATGAGGTGAGATGGTGTACTGTATGTAGGGAAAAACTCATCTGCACTTGTAATGCTTTAAACTATTTTCACACACACACACACACACAGACACACACACACACACACACACACACACACAATCCTCATCTTTTCATTAGAGCTCAAATGCATTTTGCATGCAAAGCCCAGCATAATTCACTATTGTACAGCAATGTCTCATAGAACACTTATATAAAGTAAATAAAACTTTTTTTTCCCCGTTCTAGCATTCTTTCTTGCTCTGTCAGCTCCACGAGGGCTCGATCATTAGCCAATGAGCTGAATCAACAGTTAGAGCAAGAAGACAAGAAAAGATTGTGATTCTGCGGTTAGAAATAGAAAGTTTTATAACACTGTATTAACTCTTCACTGAAGACTTGATGGTGAGTAAAAGAAAATGTTCTACCTTGATGGTATTCAAGCACTAGTGAATCACTGGGATAAGTGCATTAGTGTAGCAGGTTATTATATAGAGAAATAAAGTGAATTTTTTTAATCTCATAACCGTCTTCTGTTATTCTGCACAATCAAAAGTCCCGGTTTGACTTGAACGATGCCCATGCGTGTACATGTGACACACCTACTGTAGCTGTACAAAACTATCAGGAAAAAGAAATCCTATATAAAACGACCTTCTCTGTGCGAAGTATGTGGGGTTTAATCATTCAAGAATTAATCAGAAGAGATTACGTACTGCACCATGCGTAAGTATTCACCCCCTTGAACTTTTCCACAAACTGAAATGAACTTAATTGAGATTATATTTCATACATCTACACAAAATTCCACCTTTATTTGGACATGACGGGTGAAAAATCAATAGTTTGAAACATTGCTGTGATTACATAAGTCTTCGCCCCTTTTATGTGGAAACCCCTTCATTTATCTCACCGCCATATGAGGTCACTTTATTAGCTAAATGGACAGCAATTACAGTATTGCAAGTGTCATATGATCTCACTCATTCCTGCCGAAACAAAAGTCTGGGACATACTTCTGCAATCAAGGTTTGTTTATTTTCTTAACAAAAAAAAAAATGAAAGAAACTTAAAACATCAATAATCTCGTAACCATCCAGAGATTTCAGTCATTTTCTCCAGCACAGGACAAGAAAATCATATGCACCAGCAGGTGGAGCCCAACAAAGTTTTAATTAAACCTTTAAATAGGATATGTAATATGCTTTTACTCAGTTTATAACACTCATTTCCTCTAATCTAGTGCAACTCGTCAGTAATTAATAACCCCTTTATGTCATTCTAGCAGCAAAAGCAATAAAAGGTGAGTGTGTGCTTTCTTGGACCAGAAAAAAATGTCCTGATAGATAGATAGATAGATAGATAGATAGATAGATAGATAGATAGATAGATAGATAGATAGATAGATAGATAGATAGATAGATAGATAGATAGATAGATAGATAGATAGATAGATAGATAGATAGATAGATAGATAGATAGATAGATAGATAGATGAGTGATAATCTAACACAATCAATGTAACTGTAAATGGATAAAAAGTCTATTTATAATGAGGTCATTATTTTACAAATTATACTGTAATACACTTCAGACTCGAGTTTACATTAACATTCATCATTTCGTTCATACCTATAAGAAATTTTCCTTCAATATAGGTTCAATGGTAGTCGGATATATATACTTATTTGCTGAAATATTACATGTACCACACTAGGGAACATGGTCTTAGTATGCTACTATACAACATGTACCAAGATAGTCAAAATATTTGATACATGTTTACAGTATGTACCACAATGTTAATATTTCTATAGTAGCGGAAGTGCTGTTTTACCCAGTACGGTACTCTCTATAGATACACAATACCTTTGTAAATACCATGTACTTACTTTGTAACACAGTGGATACCAGTTCAGCAGGGATTTAATACTGGTACTGCCTGCACTATAGCCTACAAGTAGAATATAATAATATGTCTCATATGATACAGTATGTAAACATACCATATTAGAGACCTGATGAACTTCTGTACTGTAATATTCAATAAAGTATTGTGGTACACAACATAGTACTACCATGGTACCCAATGAAGTGCCATAGTAGCTGCCTTGGTATTCTATAAAGTCCTTTGTTGTCTCCATGGTAATGTCTGAAGTACCATGGTATGTAGTATAAATTACCATAGTAACCATAGTTTCTGAAGTTTACATATATTGTTAGTTACAAACAATGTCCTCACCCATAAGAAATTTCACTATGTTTTGTACTACAGTTTTTTTACTATGGTAATCTATGCTTTTTACCTTGATTTACTATGTTTTTTTACTATGTTATAAACATAGTAAAAAAAACATAGTTATATATATAAACATAGTAATATGTTTATATGTTTATATTATATATGTTATATATATATAAACATAGTAAAAAAAAACATAGTAAATCATGGTAAAAAGCATAGATTACCATAGTAAAAAAAACTGTAGTACAAAACATAGTGAAATTTCTTATGGGTGAGGACATTGTTTGTAACTAACAATATATGTAAACTTCAGAAACTTACTAAGAACCTTGTGATGTTGAACTTGAGCTTGAACTTGCAAGTCCGGCTCAAACATGCTGTTATATATGTATTCTATTCTATTCTATTCTATTATACTATACTATACTTCATTATATTTCATACTTCAAGCTGGTGATTTTTTCCAGAGGTGGAAGGAACCTAAATACATTTACCTCATTACAGTTCTTACGTCCCATATCTGCACATTAATTGCGTAGTTTTATTAGTGGATACTTTTTACTTTTATTCCACTATAAATATCTGTACTTCTACTTAGCTTGTATAACCAGAGATTTACTATGACCTAAAGGCGAATGCAAACCTGATACAAGCCTAGTGTTTTTGATACTTAAGTATTTTTGGACTTTTACTCAAGTACAACTGTAATTAAAGAACTTTTACTTCGGTCTCTTCTTTTACTTAAGTACAGGATTTGTCTACTTTGCCCCTTTGCTTCTTTCTTCTTCTTTTTTTTTCCCTACAACAATTGGTCTGGTAAACATTATTCCCATGATTATATTTTCGAACAGTCTAACATGTTTTGTTATTTTCCCACAATATCAGCCGCTAAAATCAGTTTTCCCAGTCATTTTCCAGTAAGTTACAGGCGCATTCCAGCTTCTTGCTTTATCTTGCTTTTGTTTCAGCTTCTGGCAAATGCCCGAAAACTGTCAAATAACAATCACACCCAGATCAACACCTCAGCGATTTTCGCTCTACCCGTCTCTCTCTCTCTCTCTCTCTCTCTCTCTCTCTCTCTCAGTTCAGTACAACAATTCTTTATTGGCAAGACTGCTATCAGATTATTGCCAAAGCAAACAGCGCAGGAAGATTAAAAAAAAAAAAAAAGTCATACTGTACTTTTACACATCTATCTTAATTTATGCGCAACCAAGACCGGATAAACAAGAAACCTAGAACATAGCAACAACAGAACAACAAAAAACTAAACGGGTAGTTACTGTAGTTATTAGCGTGTGTACAGGACAAACTCAGGAGTGTGAAGACGTGGACATCGGACATTTAGATACCAAACATGTCTAGACTGATTCTGATTTCAGTGTGTGTGTGTGTGTGTGTGTGTGTGTGTGTGTGTGTGTGTGTGTGTGTGTGTGTGTGTGCGCGCGTGTGTGCACTGAAGTACTTCCTTCAAGCTGCCCTTGAGGTGTCTCTGAGAAAAGTGATAATTTAGATGCCGCAAATAAGACTCTGGGTGTGTGTGTGTGTGTGTGTGTGTGTGTGTGTGTGAGAGAGAGAGAGAGAGACGAGACAATGATTTCAGCACGCAAAATAACTTGGTTTATCCTGTGTCCATGCTAGCCATTAGCTAATGATTACTTGTACAACACGTGCACACACACACACACACACACACACACACACACACACACACACACACACACACACACATCGAGGCTCATCAATATAAAAAGATAAGTATCTGGTGACATTGTGTGAGGTAAAAATGCATTACAGAGCATAACAACATTAATTCATCATGTCAGAAGGAAAGCACATTAGAAATGACTTGGGAGATTTGTCACAGATCGAAATGCTGTTTATTATTATGAGCGTGATAATATTTTATTGCATTCTCTTTCTCCTTGAAGCTAATCAGTTAAACCACAACCCAATACTGAGATCATGACAACTAGGAACTCATTTTTTGTATTGCGTCTGTGAGTAAAAATACCACCGTGTGTCATTTTGGTGATGCATGTCTTGGCGTGATGTGATGTCGCAATTTAAATTCGCACAAGCAGCTCGGATCCTAGTGATTTTCTGACATCGGATACAGATACAGTAAAAGCAGAACATGCAAGCGCCATCGACTCAGGGGTGGGAATCGAAGGTGCAAGGCGTCAGCACTTACCACTAAGCCACTGTGCTGCCTATACCAATCTCCTGTACATCACAACTGATAATAAATATCATTTAAAAAACAGAGTTGTGAAAAGTTATGGTTGCAGTGTGAAAGCAGGATAAGGTTGGAAAATTTTGATTTCCAGAGTAAGCATTGTGTTTGGCATGAGTGTTAATTACTATAATATACACTGACTGAGCAAAAAAAAATACAATTACTGTTTTCGAAGGTAATGAAGAAAGGAAAACAACTAAGGTGACTTAAAATTACTGGACTTGGGTTTGACACTTTATTAAAACCTGTCAGCTTTTTGGAAGACAATGTAGTCAGTAGGACAATGATGACTGGAGATCACTTAAACTCCTCTCACTCACTCATTCATCATCTATACCACTTAATCCTGTATTCAGGGTCACGGGGGGGCCTGGAGCCTATCCCAGGAGACTTAGGGCACAAGGCAGGGTACACCCTGGACAGGGTGCCAATCCATCACAGGGCACACACACACACACACACACACACAGCCAATTAACCTAACCAACATGTATTTGGACACCGGATTACCCAAAGGGAATCCCACCAACACGGGGAGAACATGCAAACCCCATGCACAGAGAGACGGGAATCGAACCTGGCCGGGAATCGAACCAGGACCCTGGAGGTGCAAGGCGACAGTGCTAACCATTACCTTAGTGAAGCTGCATCGTAAAAAAGAAACAAGTAGACCCCATTACCCGGAGATCACAAGTTTAACAAGCTCGAACTACAGCCAATCACGGGCGTCTGTGAGCTCATGCAAGCGGAAAAAGCAGTGAATAGCGAAGCCCTCCGGGTACGTTACGCTGCTCCCAATGGTGCATGAGCAAGCAGTTCGAAAATTCAATTCAATTTTATTTGTATAGCGCTCCTAACAATTTACATTGTCGCAAAGCAGCTTTACAAAATCAAAAGTGTATGTGTATGAATCAAAATGATCAGATAGTCCCTGATGAGCGAGCCGAGGACGGTGGCTACAGTGGCAAGGAAAAACTCCCTTAGATGGCAGTAGGAAAAAACCTTGAGAAGAACCAGACTCTTCAGGGAACCCATCCTCATTTGGGTGAAACGGACAGCAGGGATGGATCTGCATCATACTGTGTGTTAGGAGGCTGGAAGTTCAGTATAACAGAAGATGTGTTTAAGGTAATATGGAGTCCAGTTTGTTATTGGAGGCTCAGGTAGATTGTAGGAAACTCCAGTCCTGAACTATCGAGTGACCGCAGTCACGAATCCTCAGAGAACAGCCTCAGCATCAGCCGCGCCCAGGACTGTCCTCGTGGAAAAGATGAGGTTGGTGGTGATTGTTGTAAAGCATCTTTACAACCTCAAGAGAATTTCTGTAAATAAGTTTGAAAGACGTGAGGAAATATGTATGAACTCTAATTATCAGTTTATCTCTGATGAGGGCAGCAGTGGCAAGGAAAAACTCCCTGAGAGGACAATAGGAAGTAACCATGAGACTGTTCAGGCTCAACAGGGAACCGGTCCTAATTTATATCAGATCACATAGATATAGCAGAGATTGCTTTGTGGTCACACTGTGTGCTATGAGACTGTTCATGTTGTAGGAGGCTGAGGTACAAAAAACTGTTTGTCCTAAACTATTGAGCGACTGCAGTCACGAGCCATCAGAGAAAAACTGCCTGCATCAGCCGAGTCCAGAGATCATGGTCATTGAGTGGAACCGTCCTCAGTCATCCCAAGCAGACCAGACCGGGCCTCATCAGCAGCGAGCCGAGGCTCAGGCTCCAACCAACTCCAGCCAGAAGCAGGGCATCAGGATGTGGCAGAAGGGAACAGAGGGCAGAAGGGGTTGAGATCGCTGCCAACTCAGAGAAAGAGAGAGAGAGAGAGAGAGAGAGAGAGAGAGAGAGAGAGAGAGAGAGCAGCTAGCTACAGTAGACTCATAATCTTACAACGGATAAGTTGAAGGTATATTTTGTGCAGAGTGCAAGCAGGGATTTCAGGAGGACTAACTAAGTTAACAGGAACTAGTAATATAATGTGTTACTTTCCAATATAGTAACACGTTAACAGTCAGACATTATTTTTTTTAGTACCTAGTAATGATAAGTATTCACAGCTCCTGAGTAGGCGTCCTCATCCCGCGATCTCTGGTTTGATTATATGACGTCCTTTTGCTATATTACTAGTTACTTACAAAAGTAATATATTACAATAACGTTACTTTTGCTCTTATATGTATAAGTTCAGGACATTGTTTCTCCAGGAAACAATTCATTTTTCTGAGTTAAGTTAGAAAAATCTTGAGGCTGGTCTTGGGTACTCCAGTACTACTGTACATCCGATAGATGTTTTAATACAGGAAAAAGGTATATTGGTTTTCAATTTTCTGCTGTTGGATCAGTCAGGGAATGCAGCCGTGCAACTAGGCGTCTATCATCAGTGATGAGTAGAATAGCATCGCGGGCTGATGATAATAGCATCGCGCGTCAAAAATGATATGCACTCCGGTTATATTCAAATTTCTATCGCCCTTATCAACGCTTTTCATTTTTACGTCTCCTGTCTCCCCAGTCACCGCCGCGCAGGTGAGAACGTCTTACATCCGTTCATTTGTAATGGCGGTGCGAGCAACAATGGGCGCCCAAAGTAAAAGTCTTTTAAAGTAAAAAATTTCTTTCTAATCTAAAACCTAAATCTAATCTAATCTAAATGCGTGTACTTATTTTAACACTTAAGAAATATGCTACAATTTCGCTAACTTTTCACAAGGAATTGGTATCAGATTTCTTAAACCATCTTTCTGTCGACTTTGTAAAAAACAATATCTCAGACTTTTTTTTTTTCTACAACCATGCCTAATGTTCATTAGAAACAGGTGCTTTCTCCATCTTTTTTTTCCCCTTTCATGGAGTCACGTATTGGATTTCACTGAGACTGCAAAACAGTTGGTGCGCACCGTCATTGTGGTGCTACAGACGTGTTACCCTGCACTGCCTTTCATGGTTTGCTGAAAATCTAAGAACACTAAATTAGCCATTTCCACCACGGGCAGACCGGCGTTCCCTCCGTCAACAAGTTAATAAACCTTATGATTTGCATTGCAGCTCGACCCACTCTCGGGACAACTCAGCTTAGCTCAGAAGAATCAGAACTGGAGGCTCAGAAATGTTTCTCTTGAAGGCATTCCGCAATATATTTAACTATTGTTGTTGTTTTAATTTAAATCGGAAACATTCCTGCCTCAGGTCTGTGAGCGGCAGCGAGTTGACCACACACTCCATTCGCAGGAAATGGTACCACACAGGCACCAGGACCTGTACGCAGATGGAGCCGCATATAGTATAGAGTAGTATAGAGTAGTACTTTACAGTAAAGTTCATTAAACACCATAGTGTATATGGTACTTCTTGGACTATACCATACCAGTAGTATGTACTAACATATATAATATGCTACATAAAAAAATTTCATATTAGATACCTGCGGAACTTTGGTAGCCACTGTGGTACCCAAATAAGTATGGTGGTATTCACCAAAGTATGGTGGTACATACCATAATGCTCCCCAATGAAGTGCCACAGTACCTACGCTGGCACTCGATAACGTCCTGCAATGCCTCCCATGGTAATGTCTAAAGTACCATTATGGCAACACTACAGTATAGTCTACTATGGTACTAGAGTACCATAATAGACTATGGACTATATGTACGTATCATAGGACAATTTCTTATGGGCTGTACATTCACTTAATGAAACTTGGGGTGAAGCAGGAATTTGACAAGAGGATTAATAAAAATTAAACATACTGTATACAGGTATATATATATATATCCTCTTAAAAATAGCATTAAGAAGCTCCTAAGAGAAAATGACAAGGATATTCCAAGAAGTCCTGGAACACAGCCCGGGTTTAATTAGTGTGTTTGACAAGGTAAGAAAAACAGAAGGAAAAACCAAACGATTTGGAGTCTTTACTGTAGGAGTGTCCGGCTTTAATGTAACAGGAGTGGTATAAGCTTTGTTCTTTATTCTGGATCTTCTTCTTTTTATTAAACGTGTGAACCGAGTCGAACACGCGCCTGCTTTCTCACTTATTTCTGCGAAAGCAGGAAGGACGAAAATTCTTCCCGTTGCTCTTCCCGTGCAACATCTGTCGCTGCTCGTCTTCACACATCTGGCTGCCGTGGCAGCTGTTGAGCTGTAATAGCTTGAGACTTGTGTGAGAGCGTGTACTGTGTGTGTGTGTGTGTGTGTGTGTGTGTGTGTGTGTGTGTGTGTGTGTGTGTGTGTGTGTGTGTGTGTGTGTGTGTGTGTGTGTGTGAGAAAGGGGTTTATATCACACATTCTTCTTTCCTGCAGCTCTTATTCTTTGTTCATGTGTTCTTTGTGTAACATGGGTGAAGCAGACTGAACCAGTTTTCCAGATTTTCCCCTCCAGGCTAGAATTCGTGTTGCTGTAGAGCCTGGTTTATTGGCACAAACTCAAAGTCAGCTGTAACACTTTGACTTTTGGCTCGATCCTCGAATGCAGCATCCAAACTGCAAACATATTTTCTGATTCGAAAAGCTGTCAAAACCAATTTTTTTCTCTTTCTTTTAATAAATAAACGCTCTTTTAAAATGGCTTTGCACTTGTTTTTTATAAAAAAAATTTATTAGTATTAGTAAGAGTCGACTCAATTAAGTGACGCTGACGAACGAGCGCAATTATTTTCCACACACCATTTGAAAGCGCTAAACAAATCAAGTTTTATGGGGAATTATCGCTCTGTCCTTATGGTTCGGATTTTCAGAGCCATAATTAAACGACTGGAAGCTGTGCAGGCTCTGGTTAATAGGCCACATACGCACTCACACAAACACACTCACACACACACACACACACACACACACACACATATGCATAGGTCACTTCATGACGCCTCAGAGTCCGCATTAAAAACCACGCTTCGGTAGCATACGTGCACACACACAGGAAATCTGTCCTTTGTGGCAAAATTATTGGCACCCTTGATGAAAATGAATCAAATTTTCAACATGGAGATGAGATGCTGCGCTCAATTTTATCATCTTTTCTCACAGTCACAGTTTACTAGAAGATAATGACCGCAGTAGTGGTAAAAACGGTACGGCGGGCAACCCGTGGTTTCCTATCGAGCGAAATCACCACGCTTCATTTTCATAAGGCTGACGGCACCTCCCAACAGTGTGTGCGTCTGCCCAGGAGTAAAAGAACCATTAAAAACACTCGCAGCAGTTGTATTTCTCACATAATAGTCTGCTTATGGACTATTCGGTTACACTGGAGCTTGACAGGTGGTGCTAGTTTAAGAGGAAGCTATTAGCACGAGATTCCCACAGACAACAACAGGTTTTGGTTTACTATATTCGAGAGGTGTTCGAGGCAAACCGGGACTTGTGATGTAATTTCTTGTGAATGAAGGTGTAAAACTTATTGACATTCACAGAAGACTTTAAGCACAGTACGGTGACGAGACTCTTAGTCGCAGTAAAACATTTGAATGATTGTATGTCCGTGAATGAGGATCCCAGGATGAGGTGGCTTGGAGCCATTATGAATGTTCAGCAAGTGCAACGCCTGATCCTTGAAATTTGTCACATGACTTGTTGAACTTGGCAGGGAGTTGCTGTAAGTCTGACATACAGTCCTGACCTCGCTCTGAGCCATTTACACATGTTTGGGCCTTAGGAGTTCCAGGGAGGCCGTCCTTCAAAAATTAAATAGAAAAACTCCATATTTTGCACAGTCAAAAGTCCCGGTTTGACTTGAACGACCTTCATATATTTTTAAAGATACATTTTCTTATTTTATTTATCAATATACAGTATTTTTTTTCTCTTTTTTTACATACATGCATTTTTATTATATTCCAGTGACCAGACTTCTGAGAAATGACTCTTTTTAAAGTAATGAAAACTCCTTTGTGAATCCTCATGCATGGTACTTTAGTCAAGACCTTTATAATTATTCTACGATCATCACTCAGCGATGTTTAGCCCATAATCTGTTAACTACTAACAGCAGGAATAACAGAGGGGGGCGGGTTATCTGGGGCGGGGTTGGGGCGGGGTTTGTAGGACGACTTTCACACATACACTAAAGGAAACACTTACGGATTACATAAAGTGTCTGAATAAGGAAGTAAATTTTTGAAAATATAACAAAATAACTGAGAACTTAAATGGTATTATATTACTTTTTACATCAAAAAAGTAATCCAAGTACTCTAACGCTGTACTTTGTAACACGTTACACCCAACACTTCCAGTGACTCATAAAACAACGGAATAGACTATACTTCATTTTTTAAAACCTTTTCGAATTCTTGATTCTGATCGGTCAGAATCTTCATGACAGCACTCAGCATCGTTTCTTTAGTTCCAGCTAAGTAAAACTATACACCAGTTGACTGAATTATGTTGGCGGACATACTGAAGGAGTCTCCAGTTCCAGAGCTTTAAACTTTAGCTACATGGAAACGTCTTCGCGCCTGAGATGTTAACTTGTTTCATGACATACAGTATATATATAATATAAGAACCTCCTAATATTTATATACAGGGGTTGGAGAATGAAATTAAAACACTGGCCAATTTAGTGTTGGAGGTTTCATGGCTAAATTTGACCAGTCTGGTGGCCAGTCGTCGTTGATTGCACGTTCCAGCAGTAAGTGCAGAGTGTGAAGGTTTAAGTAGCAGAGTAATAGCACAGTTTTGCTTAAAATATTGCAATGCACACAACATTATGGGTGACATATCAGAGCTCAAAAGAGGACAAATTGTTGGTGCCAACCTGCATTATATCCAAAAAACATAAAACCACAGCTGCCCAACTAAGCTGTTGCACCTCAACTCTCCTGTTTCCACCAAAACTGTTCGTCGGGAGCTTCACAGGGTCAATGTACACGACCGGGCTGCTATAGCCAAACCTTTGGTCACTCGTACCAATGACGAACGTCGGTTTCAATAGTGCCAGCAGCGAAAAATCTTGGGCTGTGGACAATGTGAAACTTGTATTGTTCTGATGTGGTTTGTGTGTGTGTGTGTGTGTGTGTGTGTGTGTGTGTGTGTGTGTGTGTGTGTGTGTGTGTGTGTGTGTGTGTGTGAGGGAGAGAGAGAGAGCGAGAGATACAGTAAAAGAGAGAGCATGGTAATTGGTGATATGAATGAAAGTTTGATGTGGTTATTTCAAGGAAGCAGATCTCTATGGGTCTAAAGCGAAATCTCGCTCCCAAAGGTCCACGAGGTTAAATTCCTCCTGTTAGCTGATAGATGAGGTTTGCGATGAGCTACACACCCCGTTCGACAGTGAATCATGAACGCACAGCATTTGTATTCCACATTTACCCGACCAGGCTAAATCTCCCGAAAAGCTTTGTTGTCAACAGCTATATGTCATTGGATATATTTTGTTATAAACTCGACGAAGGTATGACGTCGTCACGCCGAGAGAAGTTCAGTCATGAAATCCTGATGCAGGTCGGGACACGGCAGAGAGGCGCGCTATAATAAATCGGGTTGCCGGGCAAAAACCGGCTGCGTCGAGGGTTTAAGATGTCAAGAGCATGTGAAGTGAGTTATGAGCTGAAACGCAAGCCTAAAGATGTCGATGTGGGTTAGTGTTTGCCGTTCAGCAGTAAATCTGGTAACTTGGCAAACACGTGTGTGATGGATTACAGTATGCAACAATTCAGGCATTGTAGCACCCACACCGGAGAGGGGGAAAAAAGCGAGACGTGAGCTGCAGGGTTCTGGACGTTCTAATAAAAACAGAATAAATGCGTCACATGCAAACATTTCCCTGGTACACGCTGAGTGACAGCTAACGCCCTGGGCCGCTACGGAATTCTACCGCTTGCGCGAGTTAAAAATAAAGGTTAGGCAAGGTTAATCCTATCATGCGACACCCTGCCACTCAAGAATTTCCATATGAGTGAAATATGATCTGTAGATATATGGAATGGATGATTGAGCATTGTTCGGATGCATAATTTAGATTTAGACAATGAGGCACTGACGGGACAGAAATCATTCCGTTTAACGATAATCATATGAACCATAGCTGAACTTTGGTTAAACTCAAATTTAACGCATTGCACTGAATATAAAAATAAATTCTAATGTCAGGGAGGGTTCGTGACCAGCAAGTGTAACTTTCCCAAGGGAGAAAAGCGATAAACTGGACTTACTCTTGGTACACTATCCGAGTGTGTGCATGTTGAAGTAAAACTAAATCATGGTACTTTTACGTAAGAAACAAAGCAAAAAAAAAAAAAAAAAAAACATTTTTTTATTCTATCAATTATTGTTGATCAACATTACAGAGTTAAAACAAGCCTAATAGACCTAACAAATCCCATTTCCCTTCTGTGTCTTAGACAGCAAGCTAACTACTACAGCATTAGCTAGCTAGCGAGAGCGTCTCATGTCTTAGCTGGCACTTCAATGTTAATGTTACATTCATGCACACGTAATGCTCCAGCCTGTAGTAAATCCTCCTTTTTCATTTTTGCTCTTTTTAGGTTTTGTTGTTTTGGCTATTAAGATGAACATGCGCTAGTTAATCTAGCATGCTACTGATTCAGCTCAGCCTTTATGTACTGATAATGATGGCTCACTTGCTAAGTTCTGCCGAAAATTCAACATTTTCAGATTAGTCGTGTCATTTGTCTCACGTAAAGGAGTCGTTCTCAAATCATTGTTCTGGTGATGTTTCACCAAAGTGAATTATTCCTACAGCAGCGGTGTTTTATTTTGTCTTTGTCTTTTCCCCCCCATTAGGAATAGTGTAGTCTTTATTTCATACGTCAGACTGTTAGACTAATGGCTGTTCTTTAAATAGACAATAAAATCACGTGCAAGCCACTTTGTCAGAAGCAGTAAATTCCTCTCATATATTATGAGTAGACGTTACAGAAAATTCACAAATCAAAATATTAAACCTTGACACCATTAATATTAAACCAGTTGTCATTTTCCTATGAGTTGTCATTTATTTCAACGCAGAATATAAGACTAAACTATACTATATAAAATATACTATAGTGTTTTTGAACATTATTGTAGTAAACAATACAGTAAATACTGTAGTATCTTTACTGTATACTGTAGTAAACATACTGTAACTGCTTCAGTATGCCATGGCATGTAATAACTTACTATAGAAAATACTTATAGTATAATCTATGGTTTATGACAGCATTTAGTAATTACTAGAGTAAATACTTCAGTTTACCACAGCATGCAGTAATTACATTTAGGCATACACCCTTATCCAGAGCGACTTACATTTTTATCTCATTACACATCTGAGCAGTTGAAGGGCCTCGCTCAAGGGCCCAACGGGGACATCTTGGTGGTCGTCGGATTTGAACCTGGGACCTCCCGAACCTTAGTCCAATGCTTTAACCACTGACCCCACTATAGTAAATTCTACAGTTTACTACATGGTGCAGTAATTACTATGGTAAATACTACAGGTTATTACAGCATGTAATAAATACTACAATTTACTACATTAATAAATAAAATACTACGGCCTAAAACAGCATATAGTACTTTCTATAATAGATACTACAGCTTTTAGTAATTCCTATACGAAATACTATAGTATACTACAGCGTCCTGTCAGTCATTTATATTTGGGGTTGGCGGTATGTATTTAGAATGTGGGAGGAAACCAGAGTGCCCTGAGGAAACCCACCAAGCACAGGGAGAACATGCAAATCCGCTCACACAGACCCGAGGTGGGGATCAAACCTGGACCCTGGAGGTGTTAAGCACTGTGCCGCCCAAAAGAGAAGAAAATTATGAAGAAATGAAAAATAAAAAGCAATTTTTATATATAATCTTTAATGATTAATCCTTTGATAGACTCTCTCTGCACATGATAGTACAGCAGAGCTGTGTAAGTCAGTAACAAGAGCACTCAACATCACATGTCATTCCATCACACTGTCGCAGCCCCTGTGCCCTCGTACGCTGTCCGTAGTCAATGTCCTTGGTTGCTCGTTAAATTCAACATTTCATTTAGCAGTGTTAAATTTATTAATGGTGTTAGGTATTCATTTTTTTCCCCCTTTTTTTAATCTGGGAAACCTTAAAACTCATCCTGATGCGTGTGACACAGCTAGGACGTTTTCTCTCACTTCCTGCCCATCCTAATGCATCGCATGGAACAGATACCGAGTGGACCGGTGAAAGTTCTCGGGTATAGTCATCATCATTAGACAATGATAGCAAAGCAGACTTAGTAGTTCTATTCCATTTCTTCAGTCTGCTTTGCTCAGCCGTCACATTATTGGCTGATTAGATAATTCCCCAGATGTACAAGTGTATAATTCAAATCTATCTAATGTACACACTGAAATCCTCTTGTCACTTCCAGTCTCCATGGAGGTGAAACTACTGAAATTCTTTACTCAAGTTGAAGTGCAATTACTCAATGAAACGCTGATTCCTCATCTTAACCTTGACGCTTATCTTCAGGATTCACATCTGGGACTTTCAGAACACCTGTTTCATTCCCCTGGCGGTCCGGTGCTGGACGTACCCATCCGTCTCTTTCCTCCAAAACACCTGTGCTGCTCTTCATTATAAAGCAGCACATTTTCCAATGAGCAACCCTCTCTCTCTCTCTCACTCTCTCTCTCTCACTCTCTCTCTCTCTCTCTCTCTCTTTCTCTTTCTCAATCCTTTTGTTTTATCCTTAATTCCACAGCGCACAGGAAACGACCGGCAGGTACAACATCTGCGTCTACTTCAAGTCATTAACTCCCTATATTCACGAGGAGAGGCGATTATTAAGATGGCTAGATGTGCGTGTGTGTTACCTGTTCGTCCCGCAGGTGGGCTCGCCTGCTTCCTGAGCCGTCTCGCCGTCTCCGTGCCCTTCAGGAAATGAACACATATGGGCGTGAAGGTGCTCGATGCAGTTAACAGGTTGTCGATTCAATCACTCCACACCCGACTGTGCATCTCAATACAGCCCAAGCAAGGCGAAATAAAAAATGAATGGCTCACTGATTAGAGTGTTTCAGATTTCCTGCGAAATGTTTTTTGGAGGGCTGAGGTGACTTGACTTTGGTGTCAATTATTTGCCATCTGTGATGCTCTGGACCCTGGCACCATGGTGGCTTAGCAGTTAACACGGTGACCTCTTACCTCCAAGGTTGGGGGTTCGAATCTTCCCTCCGGTCTGTGTTTTTTCCTCGGGTTTCCTTTGAGTAATCCGGTTTCCTCTGTCAGTCCAAAGACTTGCAATGGTTTGCGTTTTCAAAATGCCTGTGTGTGTGTGTGTGTGTGTGTGTGTGTGTGTGTGTGTGTGTGTGTGTGTGTGTGTGTGTGTGTGTGTGTGTGTGTGCGTGTGCCCTGGGTTGGCACCTCATCCAGAATGTACTCTTCATTCCCACCAGTCGGTCAAGGTGGTACCGAATTACAAAATAATTTATGTATCACTCACTCATCATCTCTAACGCTTTATCGTGAGGAGCCTGGAGTGTATCCCAGGACACTTCGGGCACAAGGCAGAGTGCCAGTCCATTGCACACACACACATATATATATATCAGTACACACACTCGCACACTACAGGCAATCTGGGAACGTCAATTAGCCTAATCTGCATGTCTTTGGACTGTGGGAGGAAACCAGAAAAACCTGGGGAAACCCAACAAGCACGGGAAGAACATGTAAACTCCATACACACAGAGCACGAGGTGGGAAACAGACATGGAACCTGGAGGTTCATGGTTACAAGGTTGTACCTGAAGGTTGCTAACCACTAAGCCACTGTATACCGTATATATATATATATATATATATATATATATATATATATAT
>JAAGKR010003238.1:0-77880 GCA_011419295.1 Clarias macrocephalus
ATCTTTCCCCAATTAGCTGATCTCAGACAAGCTCTTCTTATATATAATATATATGATACGTCCAAGCGTATAACAGTAATAATATTATATATAAGTAATAATAATATAACGGACCTCATGTGTTGGGATAAGCTTTTATTTTTTCCCAAGAATTAAAGCATGGGGTATAATCAAGCACGACTGATCTCTGATCAGTTCACATCTTGTGATAAAAAATTGGTTTATATCTAAGCTTCTTTCTTTTTTTATTATAAATATAGTGTACTTAATTCGTGCTTTGCCTGATCTGATCTCACTTTAAGAATCGCTGATTCTGCCTTTCCTAAACAAAGAACATGGTGTATATTAAAGCGTGGCTGATCTCAGATCAGCCCTTTTCCTCCTTCCTATAATGAAGTGTGACTGATCTCTAATCGGTTCTTCTTTTCCTAATGAACTGATCACACCACAGCTTTACCAATACTGGTCGGCTCACATTTCTCCTGCTGCATATGAAAATGTTTTGTGTGTGTGTGTGTGTGTGTGTGTGTGTGTGTGTGTGTGTGTGTGTGTGTGTGTGTGTGTTCGTTTCAAATGTGTAGCTTTGCCTGGGTATGCTAAAACGTCCTTGACAAAAAAAAAAAGAAGAAAAAAAAACTGGTGTCACTCAAAACCCTGCCCAAAGTGATGTGGCTAATATGCCTGCTATATATAAAGTCCAGGAAGTCCGCCGTTGTCGAGCTGAAATGAGAACTGTTGATGGAAGCAATGTTCGGGCCAAAAACTAACCGCCGAGATGCATTTCCATCTGCCTCAGAGCTGCTCATCAGCAAACACCGAACACGGAGGACGCACGGACGCGACCTTCACCGAGAGGTGCGAATACACAACTATGATCAAGTGTTTCACAAGTTTAATAAAGTGTAAAGTTAACAGTGTGTTCAGCATGTGTAAGTGCACTGAGTGTGTGAGAGAGAGAGACAGAGGGATCACTTTCTTAAACACTGGTTAGAATCGTCAGCCAGAATATACGAAATATTCAAAATAAAACACACCGGGGGCAAAAAAATCTGGATTAAAAAAAAAAAAAAAAAACAGATGAATTTTTCCAAATGTAAAATGCAAACGTTATGGTCTTGTGACCTACTGATGCTTAATAGCAAATGCTTAAGCAATCAAACTGTATTAGCTGTGTTAATATAAAAATCGTGTGTTTTGAACACGCCCACTTCACATTTCGTCAAGCTGCTCCTTTCTCTGTGGGATGCGACTTGGTCATAATTGATAACATATTACAGTTTAATACTAATTAGTTTATTCTTCTTTTTTTCCCTTTGTTTTCATGAAAGATGTACAGGAGTAAGATCGAACCTGGATCACTTTTCAAACTGATATGATTGTAAACAGTGTCTGAAATGAGAGAAGGTATCTCTGTGGCACATGCACACACACACATACACACACACACACACGCACACGCACACACGCACACACACGCACACGCACACACACACACATGCGTCCCAGATTTCACTCGATTCTTGCTGTTATTTGCAGCAAATTCTTGTGTATTATAAATATTGACAGCAGAGAATTAAAAACTCGGTTATCATAACCTTCAGAAGTATCAGTGTGCATGTGTGTGTGCGTGTTGCAGAGGAGGATCAGTTACAGTGGAGTCAGCAGTAGAGTCTACTTTATTTGTATGCATGTCTGAGTGTGTGTGTGTGTGTGAGAGAGAGAGAGAGAGAGAGAGAGAGAGAGAGAGAGACATCTGGCTGCCGCTGAGAGACACACGGCGCATAATCAATACCCTATCAGCCGGTACACGATGCTGGAAGGTAGAGCGGACTGCTTGTAGCTGGACGTGATGAGACGAGCAATCGCTTCTCCTCTTGCTCCGGTCCTCCTTCAGCCCTCACTCTCTCCTGATCTGTAGCTCTCACTCTGTCTCTCTCTCTCCTTCACACTCTCTCTTTTCACTGCAGTAAAATCAGCATGTATGTGTGTGTGTGAGGGAGAGACAGAGCGAGAAGGTCGGTGCTAGCTGGCGTGAACGACACGGCTGATCATTGCTTTGCTCGTAAACGTTTTTACTGCCCGTCCGCATGGTAAATCCAGCCGTCCGGCTTTAAATCTCCCTCCGACTCTTTCAACCTTGACCTCCCTCTCCAGCGTCCAAGCGTCTCGTGTTTTTTTTTTTTCTCACTAGGTTTCAGGATGCTTTAACTGGGTTACAGCACTGCATGTTGTCCCACACTCACACAGACTGATCACGCGCATGTAACCGCAGGCGTCTTTGTGTTCTGCGTCGAGTTGTAAATCTCCCAGGCGGAAGCCGCAGGAACGAGTATTGACCTGTGAATGACATAACCACGACGGAGACGCGTTCCTCCGGTGCAGATCCCGGTGTGTTTTTTGTTATTATTATTATTTTTTTATGATTGCCTAGGTTTAGTTTAGACTGTGATATGCAGATTTTTAAAGATTAAAGGAAAAAAAAAAACATGATGTCCCATCTTAACAGATCTTCAAACAGCAAAAAGAAATCTTTCAGAAGCCTCTGGTCGACCGGGTTATGATATGTTTTACACTTCAATTTAAAATTGATTAGAATTCAGTTTACGTTAATAAAAACATTAAAAATCAGTCTAGACCTATCAGAAAAGAATGAAACAAATAAATAACGACAACTTGTTATAGTTAACTGTTGGTGTCTAATCGCTTCTTGCACACCTGGGTAGTTTTATCAACTCGATACCTCTGGATATAACGTGTCCCGCGTGTCACTTTTGTCCAAACCCTGGTCCGATCTCGTAACTTTTTAAAGTTTGGAGTTAAGCCTGAGGACTGACTAAGAATGTGAGCAACTTTGTTATCGACTTACATGTTAATGCCATTACACATCTGAGCAGTTCAGTTGTTTAGAGCCTTGTGTCCAACAGTGGCAACTTGATGGTACTGTGTTTTGAACCTGGGACCTTCTGATCACAAGCTCAATGCTTTAACCACTGAACTCTCCCTGACCCACCCTAACGCCTACAACTAAAAACCTACAACCCATCATGATATGACAAGTGAGCGCAAGTGACCATAATGCATGATCATCTCAAAAAGGTTGTTTATGTGCTCAAATGTGACGACAGTTTTATTATCAGAGATTTAAACTTGAATGTTTTCAAACAACTATAAAGAACATGTTCAGATCATTAATTAATACCAGCTTTGATGTTTAATTGTATCACTCATCATGTCCACTAGTAGCAAAAATAGAAGAAAAAAAAACATTATTGTTTTCAAACACCTGTAAAGAACAAGATCAAACTATTACTTTATAACAGCTTTTGATGTTTAAATGTATCACTGATTACGTAAACCACAACAATTCTGGTAACACTTTGGTTAGTGAGTGGAGTCATTGATCTGTAATTAATTGTGTTAATTAAGCCGTCATGTTTGTCAATAAACATGGACACGCGCGTTTACGCCTGCATCGTATACATCACCTGGGAGCGCGCGCGCGCGCAAACACACACGTGCATGAGCGAGTGTCATTTCGTTTAAGATGGAATATTAAACACGAAAGCAGGCGGATGCATTGCGGTGGGAAAAACAAACAAACACACGAACAAAAAACAGACCAGATATGCGGCGTCGCGCGTGACATTCCGTGAACACTCACCCGCGCGTGTTTAGACGAGTAAGGGTCCTCGAAAAGCGCCCAGATTTTCGGCTGCCACACGCGCCACCAGCCCACTTTGCGGCCGTCCTCGTGCAGGCAGAGACGCCGCAGGTCTCCGTCCGGTCCCCCCGCGAGCGCCGCGTCATCGTCCGGCGGGTCCGGCTCGGGCGTCTCGAAGCTGTCGAGCGCCTCCTCGGCGTCGCGGTGCTGCCGGTAGTTCATCCAGCAGCACGCCTCCACGTCGGTCTCGTCGATGCCCCAGAAGGCGAGCTCCTCCTCGAACAGCGGGCCGCACACGTCCCCCGGGCAGTGCAGCTTCCCGGTGCGGTAGTAGTTGAGCACGAAGGCGAACACCGCCGGGTGCCGGTCGAAGAAGAACTCGTCGGCCGCCGCGTCGTAGTCGAAGTTGCTGGGCGCGTCGGGCTCGGTGAGCCAGGCGAGGCGCGTGCCGGGCAGCGTGCGCAGCGTGCTGCGGTAAGTCTCGTGCCGCACGCCGCCGCAGTTGATCACGATGCGCTCGCTGTCCGCCGGGCACGGCATGTCGGCGCTCCCGCATGCCTTGTTGGACGACTGGTTGCCCGCCTTGCGCCCTCGGAACGACGACACGCACACCGAGCTGAGCATAGAGAGGAGGGGTGGGGGGAGTTGAGAAAACCGGGAGGAGAGGGAGGAGTCTGCGGAGGATGAGAGACATGTACACAGAGACAGAGAGAGTTTATTTAGTATACTATTTTGTCTGTCTGTTTTTATAGATCCTTCTCTCTGTGCGTCTTTCTGTACACATATTTGTCCCTGACTGTCTGTAGATCCTTCATACTGTCTGTGATACTGTCTTGATCATTCCATCCTTCTGTCGTATATCTGTATCCGTCTCAGTCTGTGCGTGTTGATCATCCATCTTTCTGTCTCTCCACCTGACTCCGTCTTTCTGTCAGCGCATCATTCCCTCTGTCAATGTTTCCATCGTTCTGCATATCTACTGTATCTTTGTATCTCTCTATCTCTATCTGCAGGCTGTTCCATCTGTCTCCCTGTCTGTACCTGTCTGTCTGTAGATCCTTCATACTGTCTGTGTCTGTCTTGATCATTCCATCCTTCTGTTGTATATCTGCATCAGTCTCAGTCTGTGTGCGTTGATCATTCCATCCTTCTGTCTGTCTTCATCTGACTCTGTCTTTCTGTCAGCGCATCTTTCCATCGTTCTGTATATCTACTGTATCTTTGTCTGTCAGCAGACCGTTCCATGTCTCCCTGCCTGTCTGTAGATCTTTCTGTGTGTGTCTGTCTCTGGCTGATCAGTCCATCCTTCTGTCCGTATACCTGTCTGTCTCCACCTCCACCTGACTCTGTCTTTCTGCCAGCGCATCATTCCATCTGTCAATCTTCTATCTGTAGCCATCTGTCTCCCTGTCTGTCTGTCTCTGCACTGATCATTCCATCTTTCTGTTCATATACCTGTCTATCTCCACCAGTATCCATTTCCAACTGATTCCGTCTTTCTGTCAGCTCATCATTCCATCTTTGCAACTCTCTCTATCTGCAGACTGATCCATATGTCTCCCTGTCTTTAGCTGTCTATCTAGAAATCTGTCTACCATTCTTCCTGTCTATTTGTTTGTCTATAGATCCGTCCATCGATCTGTCTTTTTTTTGTCTTTCTATATAGCCAATTTATTGAAATATCAATCTGTGCTTATTCATCTTTCCATCATTCGTCTGTCTTTTTTTTTCTTTCTCTGATGCTTTGCTGTAGTTTTTCACTGTAGAACCTTTAGGAGAATGAAGGAGAAACTGAAGAACACATTAATTTAAGATGTTATAACAGTGCATTGTTTATTGATGTCACTTGTCTGTCTGTCACAGAGGTGTGAGTGTGTGTTAATTAATTGGTTTGCTTGGTACGTGTGCTCTAATTCTGCTGTGACTGCAAAGGCTTTGAGAGCCAAAACATCCGCATAAGAGTCTTGGAGCTCCGTAACGTGACTATAACATGATGTCATTCCCCAAAATGATTGCCGTCACTACTGTGATGTCACTCATAGTCCTCTGCTGAAAATAAAAATGCAAGGAAGGAAACCTAGTGTACTGCACAACGCTGATCTGAGGTACCAGAGCAATGCAGGCGTTAAACATTAGACTACTCGTTAGAGTACCATGAAAGAAATATATAATATACATACATACATATACTGCCTGGCCAAAAAAACAAAAAACAAATGCATTGCACACTCAAAGATTTCTTTCTCCAAGACTCTTTCATAAGCTGAGTCCTGGAATATATCCGCGCCATCAGGGAAGTAAAAGACCACTTATATGATAACCTGGTCATTCAGTACATTCAGGTCATCAGCTGAATTTGATTTATTGCCACATAACGTTGCTGACCAATTGAAGCAACCCCAGGTCATAACACTGCCTTCAGATGCTTGTACAGTGGCCACTTCGCATCACATTATTCGCTTCCCTTGTTACCCTGACACGCCCATCGCTCTGGTATAGGGTCAACCTGGACTTATCAGACCACATAACATTTTTCCATTGCTCCAAAGTTCAATCTTTATGCTCCTTACCAAACTGAAGCTTTTTCCCCTTCTTTTCAGGTTTTGGTAAGTGTTGAACGGTTCTTAACCTAGTTCTAGTAACTTCAAATCTCCTTAGCCATTTTCTTTGCTTGATCTAGCCCAATAATCCAACCCTTCTGAAATGGCTACCTTTTTTTAATGGCCTTTTTTTAATTCCCTTTTTTTAAAGGGAAATAATGACAGTGTGGTGCAATTTGACACAGTACCTGTCCTGGAGTGCTTGCAATATTTTTATGTTCTAATGTATAAAATGATTTTTTTAATCCATTTATAAGTACTTTCAATGTTGCGGAACCTAACTAATAGGTGGTCCCTTACCAGTCTTTTTTCCAGTACAACAAAGAAACAAAAAATGCTGCTTTTCTTATTAGCGAGAGAAACCAGTGTCTGCTTTACCTCTGACTCCATAGCTCTTTTGTTTGCGTATGAATTATTCGAACATGTGCACTTTATTTCTTTTTTCTGTCAGAGCTCCGCCCCTCATCCTGATATTGGTGTGATTACACTTACCTATTCTCTTTTCAGCCCATGATTTATTTGTCTATGTTACACCCCCATCAAGCTTTTTGTCCTTGCGAAGTCTTGCCTCGCCACGCATACTTTACCACCGCGACCCAATCCCCTTATTTCTTAGCTCTGTGTTTACCCACGCTACAAATACAGCTTACTCTTAGTTAAGGTCGGATTGCTCAGTCTCCATGTTCAGCATTACAACATAAACTATAACATCACAACTGCCACATTTAACGTTACAATTGCAGAAGGAACTAATTAAGCAGCTATTATAGAAAATTTATCAACACCATTTGACCAATTAAAATCGAGATTTTAACAGCACTGTGGTATGAAGCATGTGAATCCACTGGCATTTAGCGTAAGTCTGCACTGTAGCTGTTTTGTCCGGAGAGTACTGTAGGTAGCAAGAGCTGTTCAGAATTACAATGTCATTCGGTAAAGTGAATAAAAAAGCGAGGGGAGAGTGAGAGAGAACGAGAAAGAGAGAGATGTGTTCAGCAGTAAAGCGTTCCAGCGCTAACGTCACTAGCAGGAGGTGGGGTGGGTTTGGGGTGGAGGGGTGAATGAGTTTTTTGCTGCAGTAAAAGCTGGAGTTGCTCGATCATTTCATCCTCTGCTCTCTCCCTCCCTCTCGGCCACTGCAGTGCCGACTGTGGTACCTCTGTGCTTCCTGTTTGCCCATATGCAAACTAATATGTTAACTTCTCTCTCTCTCTCTTTCTGTCTCTCACTCTCTCTCCTTCTCTCAGGTTCCACATTCAGGATTCTTTCCCACATGCTTCACTTTCTCCACCTCTCTGTCTACACTCTCTCTCTCTCTCTCTCTTGCATCCATTTGCTCATGTCCAACTCAACTCCTGCTCCTTCCCGCCATCATCCTGTCCTCGTCTTCATTTATCCTATCCAGTTTTCATTCCCTCCTTTCAGACTTCCTTCCATCTCTGGGTCCACGCCAAAAGTTTGCGAACTTGAATAACGGACCGATTGGGACGGCTAAACGCAAGCGAGGTAGGATGCTTCTGATATAAGGTCTGTCCAGCATGTCTTGTTTTCATGGGCATGACTGCTAGCCAAGCATAAGCGCATCCTACCAAACAAATATAAAAGGACATCAATAGGTGGTTTAAATTTTAGCGTTCACATAAGGTTTGACAACGCGAGTCGACATACTGAGGAATATTTCAGGATTTGATGGAAAGGACAGCGACATCACCAAGTAACATGAACCAGGCTGGGTATGATTTCTTTTCAACCTAGGTTAGAGATTCATGTAGCCTGTGCATGCAGAGTCCCGATGGCGCCATCTAGGGCCGATATTTATCTGACAAATCAGTAAAATGATCATCAGTGATTGAGGCGGTGCATGTGGAATACACAGGGTCACAAATAAAGCGTTGTCCACTTGAAGTACAGATTTGAATATAGGTGCTAGGCTATGAGGTGGCTTAGTGTTTAGTACAGTGGCCTTGCACCTCCAGTGTGAGGGGGTTTAGATCTAGGGCTGTAGATATCGAATATTTTAGTAATCGAGTATTCTACCAAAAATGTAATCAATTAATCGAGTAATCGGATAAAATGTACTTTTGCTTAATTAAACAGCAATGAAAAATATATAAGAGAAACAAAGATTAATTTGTTTTTCTTTTTAGAAATTACCAATCTTTTTAAATGCATACAGCATTTTATCAAAAATAAACATTGTCATTATTCACAATACAAGGAATAGCTTATACCCCTCTCTCACCTATGCGGTTTGACTCGCAGTGAGATGCGATGTTAGGCACCATGAGCCGCCGCGACGCTCGCCGACATCCCGCGAAGTTCTGCAAGGTCCGCCAAAAAAATTAAACATGTTTAAACATGTTTTTAAGGCGGCTTAAACATATTTAATTTTTCGCGCAGAAAGATGGAAACGTAATCGCAGTGCCAAACTCACGGTGAATCATGAAGAACCGAACTTCCGGCCACCGCGCGACACTGCGTAGGTGGGATATTACAGTATTAAAGTTGACTGAGATTAATTAAGTGCATTACAGCACCATACATTCTTATTTTAAAGCCTTTTCTCGGATGCAAAAAAAAAGTTTTTCAAATGACTTTAAGGAGAAAAAAACTAAGACACACATTAAAATAAATAATTACACAAAAACACTTAAGTTGTGCAACTAAAAGTTTCCAAATCTACATCTCAGGCATAACATAAGCCTTTACTGACAATTTCTGTCGTTTTCTCCTGCGGCTTTCTTCCTCTCTTGGCCTCGCTGATCATTTTATCACTCCCTTCCTTTTGCAGCCCGCAACAGAACAGAACGCGTCATCAAATCAATCACCGCTAACTGTTTGCGTCTCCTTCCGCTTTGTGGGTGACCTAAGCGCTGCTTCTTCGTTGGTGTTTACTGGCGGCTTGCACCCGGAAGCGTGCTGTGTCAAAAGCGTGCTGTCAACAAATAATTGCGCAAAAACAAAACGCAAGCTTTTAAAATTAATTAAACGAAGCTTCGAGGCAGAAGATTTTGCCTCGACATTTTTTGTAATCGAATTACTCGATTTACTCGAGGAATCGTTCCAGCCCTATTTAGATCTCAACTGAGGTCTGTGTGTGAGGAGTTTGCATGATATTATATGCTTGGTGGGATGCCTATTTGTACCATGGTTTACTCTCTCTGTCCAAACACATCGGGGGAAGGCCAGCTGACATTTTAAATTGTCTGTTGTGTATGATTTACCAGCTGGGACACATCACCTCACTTTGTCCCCTAAGTTCTCTGGAACCGACTTTGACCCAACGAAGATATTTGCTATAGACAATGGATGGATGGACTTTTCTGTTTATCATGTTTGTTATTTGGAGGAAGCATGGTATGAAGCCTTGACAAGAATGAAAAGCTGGGAACAGAACTACCATAACTAATATGAGCCTAGAATAAAGTGGTAAATGGCTTTAACTTTCCAAAATGTTCTATAGAGAACCTATCCTTTATAGCCTCCATAGCTCCTGATGCTAGGTTGCGTTTTTTCCTAAAACTATGTGCTCCAAGGTACATGTGACAAATAACTTAATATTATTATTAACTGCGTGTTACTGGTCTAGGTGGAGGGTGTATTTGAGATGGGAAAGCTAACCATCAGCACCATTAGCTGCTAGTGAGTGATAAATTGAGTGATACGGTTATTTCTTATAAATAATGATACGAGTTGTCGCTCGTCAAGTTTGCCCTAGTATTTATATCAGACTTTCAACATATACTGTACTTGAGTAATTTCACACAGTTGCCCTGTGTGTTGATTGGTAGACTGAAAATATCAGCCATGCCAATATTCACCCCAACAGCATAACCGTAGAGTTCCACAAACTCTATTTATTATCAACAGATTATGATTTGTTTATTTAACCAGTTATTTTGCTTCACCAACCCATATCCTTCCTCGACTGACAGAACTGACTAACCATGACTGGTGAAGGTAGCAACTGACAGTTAGTGTAATTAACAGGTGTAAAAGTAATTTTAAATTCTTACCGGTACTATGTAGCCAAACGGTGAGGAAATAAACCATGTGATCGACAGTCCTGAGAAACTTACTACATTTACTTTATATTTCCACTTATTCCCCTTTAGAATATAAGATAACTTCCAGGGTTTTGGGTGTGAATGCCAAACAGTGTTAAATGGAAAGCCAGTGCATTATGTAGCGGGTCTAATCCCTTAGACAATAAAGCTTATCTTATCTTAAACTGCAAACTTCTCTTTACAAAGTCCTCATTCCTAACTCTGTACATCGGCATATGAAGCATATGAGCGACCGAGCCAGACACGCGTACTTCTGCCAGCCGCACAAATCTTGTTTACATCAGTGGAAAGCGAAGAGAAGTGAGTTTACATATTTGTGCAAGATTTTGTGAAGACATAGCACCATGGGTTATGAGCATGTCAGCAAAAATAAAATGTTTAAATAAAGACTTTGAGTTTTGAGGAATCCAAGAGGAATGATAAATTAAGGTTAAGTAAGATTTAATGTCTATTAATTTCACATTTTATTACATTTACATGTCTTTTGTAAATGACTTGATTGTTTTTAGATGTGAAAATATGATTATAGCGTTGGAAATTGGTAATTTTGGTAATATTTTGGGTGGCTGGAACGGATTATCCGCGTTTACATTATTTCCTATGGGAAAATGAGTTTCGCATTACGAAATCTCACCTCAAGAACAGATTAAATTTGTATGCCGAGGTACTGCTGTAGTTTGCATAACCCATTTTTATAAAATATGACTTTTTCTTGGATAAACCAATGCCTTGTTCATTTGGTCACCTGTTTAAATCATGTATCATCATGGGGATATTAGCATTCAAAAAATGTGAACCCACTGGGGATGGAATCACGCGGCCCTATGCTTGCTTTAGAAACATATTCAATGTCTGAAGAAGCATTGAACAAAACAAAGGTCGCTTTAGCACTATTCGGACGGGACTAGTTTTACTGGGGGACGTTAGAGAAATTGCTGTTTCACAGAGGTACTTTGTGCTTTTAATCCAAAAAAAATTCCAGAGCAAATTACCTACTGTTTTTCAGCAAACTCGGCGATCCTCTGAGAAATCTAATCCCGTCGGAATGCGAATGTCTGTGTTTTCCGAAAATGTTTTTTTTTTCGAAACGCGTTTTCTTGTGTGTTTTGGTCAACGTGAACTACCGTACAATCTCTAGCGTGCCGGGATTCGAGTTTCTGCTTTCTACGCTCCAGCAGAAATCCTCATCCTCAACACATGGTCTTGTGCAACGCCCACATGTAAAACACAGACACGCCTACCTCCGTAATAAACACGGAGATGTTAGTTCCGTCCAAATCTATACATGAAATGACAGACGTCGGCTGAAAAAAAATCAAACTCAAACGTCCACCAGTAAAATCAGTCCCGTCCGAATAGTGCTTTTATCTTGTTTTATAGCAAATAATCATACTTAAAACAAATTGTAAGTGTCAACTGTACATCAATGATACACAGATCCATTTCTTTTGGGCCAAATGAACGGGGAATTACAGAGTGTCTGCACACGCGTGAGTTTGTTTGTTCTCGCCGAGGCTGAGAGAGAGAAGGAATACACTCTTCCTTTATCTATGCTGAATTTCTTTGGCTAGTTTCAAGCCTCTTGGTAGGGTTTTTTTTTAAAGAAGGAAATGTAAAACTTGCCCTAACAAGCACAGTTAAACCAACGTTTCGTTCGAGACAGTGTTCGTCCCACAGTGAGAACATTTCTATGTTACAGCAGCAAAGAAAAAAATGTGCAATGTTTTACACAAATACACAAATGTGTATTTTTATTATTATATTATTATTATATATTGGTGTTGTTATTTATGCCACCAACAAAATGTGTGGTCATGCGCCACTGTTGGATTTTATAGTAAACACCTTATGGGAGGTGTTATAATAATCACCTTGCAGAAATCCAGACCTAGATGAGGTGTAAAAGATGACTAAGTAAATGTATGTGGAAAAAGATGAGTGTTAGTCTCTAACTGGACCTCTTTATGATGCATGGACTAGATAGATGACTTAACAGACCACTGGGATGTGTGGCAGAGGTGGTTGTGAAAGGAATCAAGAGAAGAATGAAAAAGGAACCGATAGGATAGGAGACGAGGAGAGAGAGAGAGAGAGTGTGTGTGTATGAGAGACGGAGGAAGGAGTTTCATTAGCGTGCATTTACAACAGAGATGACATTCACCATGTCCTCTACCACTGCACTACTGTGTGTGTGTGGTGTGTGTCAGTAAAAAGAGAGGCAAACACTAGTTATCAGTGAAGTGCAAGAAAATGAGAGAGAGAGATCTGCAACGAATTTACATTAGTGAACACTGCAGCTAGTGGGAGGAGGGAAAATGGGAAAAATAAAAAGAGAGAGGGAGATAAGGGAAATGAAGAGAAGGAAAGAAAGAAAGAGAGACTGAATAATGTCAAAAATGGCAAGAGAGATGGGGGATTAAAGGGGAGCAGTGCGGAGGGAGGAGGGGAAGAGCGAGAATAGCGCAGAGAGATGACGTGAGAAGGAGGAGGACGTGGAGGAGGGAGAAGGACCAACGAGGAAGAGCAAAAAGGCAAGAATTTACATGTACGGTGTGACGGATGTGGGAGCGAGAGAATATCAAACAGGAAAAAAAACAGAGAGAGTAAATAAGGGGTGCGATCACACCAACACTGAGAAAGAGAAGAGAGAGAGAATGATGGAGTGAGAGATGTCTGTGGAAGGTGTGTAGAGAAATAGAGAGAAAGAGAGAGAGGTGAATGAGGGAGAAAGACAAAGAGATTCTGGGAGATAGACAGGAACAAAAACTTTAATGGGGGAAGAAGGAAAATTGGAAGATAACAGGTGGAGGTAAAGAGGAACAGAGATTAAAAAAAAGAAAGAGTTATGAAAAGCAATGGAGGTGTAGAGGGAGAGACTGCGGGAGAAATTGATGGACAGATGAGTAAGGACACAAACACGAGGGAATGGAATATGGAATGGAAATCTGAAAAAAGACGAACAGAAGAATGGATAAAAGCCGGAGAGGATGGACTCGGGTATGGAGAAGACAGGAAGTACGGAGGGAGAAAGGGACGAATGAGAGGGAGTTACAAAGAGGGTGTGAGAGAAAAAGAGAGCAGTAAAGGAGAGCGAAAGAAGGGCAGCGGAAAAGAGGGCGTTAGAGAAAGAACGCAATAGAGCAAGGAGGTAAAAACCAAAAGAGAGAGAGATTATTTTTTGTTTGTTTGTTTGTTTTTCGCCCACAGCAGTGTGTTTCACCACTGCACTGTAGAGAACGCCTCAGGCTCAAACTCGCACTCGTTCCGCATCTCCCTCCCCCTGCATGCCCTCTACCTTTCCCTCTTTTTCGTCCTCTAGAGGCGCCACCCACAGGACGACAGTGGTGTTGCAGCCATGCAGAATACTGCAGTCCCCTCCCACTTCCATGCAGTGACAACGTTGTTCCTTCATGATCCTCCATGATCATCTCTCCACAAGCTCCAGATTCCCCCTTCGCTCTCTCTCTCTCTCGTTGAGTATGCTCAGTGCAGCATAACGTGTAAGAGGAGAATAGAGCGGGATATGAGGCAGGGCTCTCAAGTGGTGCAGCAGAAAAGCGTCTGCTCTGTCATTCAGAGATCATGGCCATGTCACAGGGCGTCGAGCGAGTCAAATTGGCTGCACTTTCTGGGTAGGTGGGGCATAACTTCTCTCCCTTTTCGATCACAGTTACACTAGCCAATCGTCTGCGAGCCTGTGCATGCGGAGGGCATCTGGTATGAGCATGCATTCACCCTGCAACAGGGTTCTGTTTTCTGAGACCTAAAGATATACTGTACGAGTGAGCATGACGCAGAGATAACTGTGTCTCAACCGCCAAATGAGGAGAAAAATCATGCACTTACTATTTGACTATTACTATCAGATCTAAACGATGTGTTAATGATCCATTACAATATCATTAATGCTTCGCTAATGCTGTTCCAGCCCTCCCAGTGTTGGCCTTTATGTTGTTAGTTCCAATTTGTATTATTATTTTTTCTTCGTCCATTCAAAATTCAAGATTCAAAGGTGCTTCATTGGTATGACAAATATTAACATTCGGATTGCCAAAGTATTCACTCACTCTTTATACCGCTTATCCTGTACAGGGTCGTGGGAAGCCAGCAGACTATCCCAGGAGACTTGGGGCACGAGCCGAGGTACACTCTGCACCCCTCACTCTGGAACGGGGTAAATCTGGACTCATTAGACCTCATGATATTTTTCCAATGTTGCACAGTCCATTCTTTATGCTCCCTAGTAAACTGAAGCCTGTTTTCCCCCGATCAGTCTCACTGTATGATTATTAGTTTTTGATTGATCTCCCATCACACTCATTCAGCATTTTTGGTTCACCACTATCCTTCCAGGTTTAATTATACATGTATTTTTTTAAAATATCTTATTTCAATTTTAGTAGTTTCAGTATTCTCCTTTGTTGTTTTCTTTGCTTGATGCAGGTCAATAATTTGACCCTTCAGAAACAGGTTGTGTAAATGAGAAGCTCTCTGCATCAGGTAGGGTTACATAACTTGTTCCCTGCTCAGCCAGATTAATCACTGCAGTAATTATCCTATGGAAGGCATCTATATATTATATATATGCCATATTTATATTACTTTATGTTCTATTATGTATTATGTTATGTTACTTAGTTATTTTCAGATGGTGAATTTTTTTTTGGCCGGACAGTATAGTCCAAAATTAAACATTCATAGACATTTTGACGTATCGACAGCATCTCAAAGTCCCTCCCTGGTGCCACCTATGGACTAGACTGGACTGGACTGGATTAGATTATAGGGGCATCTAATGAAACAAAATCAGAAACCATAGAATAAGACGGATTCAAAACAATTATAATAGTTTATTATAAAAACAAACCAGAACACTATCAAACAGATACAATAAGAGAAAATAAGAGAAAAGATTAGAACTGAGCAAAGAAGAAAGAAAAAAAAAGGAACAGACTGTAACACAATAGAGCAGAAAAGAATACAATAGAATAGAACAGAGATCAATAGAATTGAATTGATTAGACCATAAAAGAAGTGTTGATTTTTTTAAGAGTCAAAAAAAAGAACAGAAAATAATTGAACATAATGGAAGAGAAAAGAACAAAAAAAGAGAACGAAACAGAATAGGATGGAAGATGAAAAAGACTGGGTTTAAAAAAACAAAAACAGAATTAACCCTAACAACACAACATTAATCAATGATCAACAAAAAAAACAACAGCTTTTATGGAAGTCCTGGTGGTGTGTTATAACAGGGGAGGCTTTAGACCTTTAGACGGAATGCACATTTGGATTTTTCGAATATGCCAGGTATAGGTATAGTATAATCAGTTATAATTATTTTTAAAACATGTAAATTTTACCGCTTTTGGAATACAGGAATGACGTCTTCAATGTCTCACTCACCATTCGCTCGTATTACCGGAAACAACCATAAAGACATGTATCTGAGCTAATTCTTTGAGTATGTGATCCATTTTTTTAGTTGGTTAAAATGAAATTCAGTTCATGATGTTACCTAGGTTGTGCTAAAAAAAGGAACCCTCAACCCTGTGTGCTATTTATATATATAAAACATAGTAATGCGAAAAAAAAAAAGGCTAAAAATGCTCTGGGTTTTTAGGGCTACACACACTAGACCCAAATGCTATAGAATAAATAAAAAGAACACAATGGAATACAGAATGCAAACAACAACAACAAAAAAAAACTGAACAAACTAGAACATAAGTGAGGAGAAAAATAAATGAACAGGTGGGAGGATTCTGAAAATAAAATTTTAAATAAAAGTCCAGACTAGACTAAATCAGTGCTCCATTAGTGTAAAATGTTACGTTATGAGGAAAAAAAATCCTCCAATATGACGTCACTCGCCTGCAGCACAGGGAGACGGAGCCAGTAGAGAGAAGGGGGCGGGGGTGTCTTTACACTGTGTATGTATGTACGTGTGTGCGTGTGAGTGTGTGTGTCTGTCCTCCGGCTTTAAATGACATTATATTGAAATCATGTCAGCTATCATTTTATTCTGCCAAACAAACACACATGTGGAAAACCACAACATCCTTCCCGAGTATCAAGACAGCGGCAAGTGCCGCGTCTTTCTGACTCGTTATTTAATTCGTTCATTTTTATCTTGTCTCATGAAGCATAAACCTTTCTTCATTTGTTAATAATAAAGACATGAATTAGACTGTAAAGTAAGTTACAAAATGGAAGAAAACCTGCCAGTGCCACCAAGTAACCTTGTGACCCTGAAGGTGCAGGCAATAGTTTAACATGCTCAGATTCCCATGATGTTCCTCGTTCCTTGTTCCTCATGGGGACATGAGGCTGTTGACATTTGCTTGTTGGCACGTGCTTGTTGACATTTTGTCATAAAACTAAATAGGATAAAATATTGATCACTTGCAGCTTGTGCTTCATTACAGGGAAAATAATTTTGGGTTTCAATCTATTAATGGCCTCCTGAAGGATCCGGACAGGAGTATAGTTCTAAGAGAGGGAAAAGGTGCTCCATGGTGTAATAAGGGGCAGAGAATTTACCATGGGTCTGGTAGTAGATTTTGAGACGTTTGTTTTGGCCAAATGTATGTGGACATCTGACCGTTGGTCACCCAGAACGTTCTATTACAAAAGTGCCAAGCAAGATTTTGTGTGAAGTTGGCATTCCAAATCATCCCAAAGGTGGTTAGTCAGGGTGAAGAGGTGTCAGAGTTCTGGCCACTTGAGTGTGCTTCCACTCCACTCTAATCGTGGCAAACCAGGTCTTCAAACCAGGTGAAGTCAAGGAACTCACTTTGTAACATCACTTTAAGTAAGCCTTTCTTATAGGTGTGATGATTAGGTCTCCACACCACCTTTGGCCATTTAATGTATCCAAAGGCTTATTTTGTGAAGACTAAAGTACCAGTCTGGACCGAAGCTGTAGCCAAATGCTACAGAGAGTAAAAGAAGTACTGTGAACTGGGAACTCTCAGAATAACAGAGACTCCCAGGGTAATTCTGCTTTGTTGCTGAAGAGCGTATAGTAGGAGTCATTAAATAATATATGGGAGAATGTGGATGTGGTGGGTATCAATGGAGGAAAAAGTAAGAGATGGGAATTTATGGTCTTATGTCTTAAGAAAATTTTAGTTGTTTTGTTAGACAGTTCGTACAACAGCATTACTGAATTAAAGATTATTGTAATGGTAATTGTATAAAAGCAAGGTATTACATGAAGACTTGTCTGATGGATGTTTCATACAAATGATCCTGGGTTTGATTTCATTGTGGATACAGTGGCATTTTTGAAAAGACTCATAATTTCAGAGCTTTGTTACAGAATAAAGGTTGTCCTCATGGTGCCTGGAGGCAGGGGACACACTGGATGGGGAACTCAAGGCACAAGGCAGGAGACACACTGGATGGGGAACTCATGGCACAAGGAAGGGGACACACTGGATGGGGAGCCAAGCCTTTGCAGGACACAAGCACACACTCAATCGTACACTACAGGTAATTTGGATTCTTGTTAACACGGCCATCTGAAATTATCTAACACAACTATTACTGTTGAGATGAATTAACAGTCCAAATAGCACATTGTGCCTATTCTAATAGAGTTATGGCTTTACTTTTTAAGGACGAATATTATTTTTCTGCAGACCAACCAACATCCGAGATGCTTAATTTCCCCATAATCTTCCAACATGTTTTTCAATACCACCATTAATTATTCTTCATTAAACACACCTCCATCCAGTGTACAGCAAGGATGTAAGGCAACAACTTGCAACAAAGTGCAGATGTGGCCAAAAGAATTAAGACAAAATAATGCCATGTATTATAGCTTTCACTGTGCACAAAACAGGCGATTTTACTTTAGACCAATTATTTCTAACCTACAGTATATGGCTAATTAATTGAAAAAAACTAGTGAAATATGTAACAGTGGTACATGGGTCCTCTCCAGACCTAAACCTAATAGATAACTGTTGAACAATGGTGAAGAAGCCAGTAGCAGGCAAGAAACTGACTTCTATACTGTACTTGATCTTCAGGGAGCAATTAAGCCGGCATGGATTCAGTGAGTGACACCAGAGTACTGTAGATGTCTTCTTGACTCTATGCCCAGCTGGATCCAACAGGTTCTCAAGAATAACAGGTCTTACTAAATACTGATTGTTGTAGAGCAATTTCACTGCATACAATAACAACTCGTTCTTATTCTCTTTATTGTCACAAGTTGAGACTGTTATTTCAACATTGAATTTCACTTTTGTCTCAATAGTTTTGGATACCACTGTATCACAAATGCAGTGGTGGGCAGGACCCTGGGTCTGTAGAAGTGTCTTGAAAAGGAATAATATTATATAGAACAGACAAGGACTGCAGGCAAACGGTATGAATCAGTGTTGGGATTTACTCAACCTGTCAAAGAAATCATTCTATCAAGTAAAAAAAAACACAAGCTCAGCATGTCTCTTGTAGAACTATCAGAGGATCTTAACTCCATTAAGGAAGGACGTTCCCCAAGGACTGGCACAAGATGGCAGTCTGCCAGTCCACTAGAGGATTCTGTGGAAAGTCCCAACAAAATGCCAAAGGTGAGGCAAGATCAAGGGCCATGATATAAGATGTTGCGAGTCTATCTACTGTACCATGAAAATGTATATATCTACAGTATATATTTGTTTTTAACTAAATAACAATATCCATGTCTGAGGTGAGGAGTTATATGTGGAACACACACCTTATGGTTTAAATAAGGCTGATTCACTCACACTAGGCCTTCAGCCAGAGCTTTAAGTTATTTAAATTGTGGAGAAATCTCAAGTGGTGTAAATGTGGTCTCTGTGAAGCTAAGTCACTGCTGGAAGGATGAACAGAGGACGGAAGAAATAAGGTCTAAAACAGGAAAGAGTATAATATTGCACTGCTTTTCTTTTTTTTTTTTTCTCCCAGGCTACATTCTTTTTTTGGAAAATCTTCATAAAGTACAGAGCTTCACGTACAGCACTATATATACACCACTTGGCCAAAAAAAGTTACCCAACAAGATTTAATTAAATCATTCTTATCTTTGATTACAGCACACAATGTGGTGTCTAGGTCATGTGTGAAAATGATTCCTCATGCTCCCAGAAGCACTCTTTCACACTCTGAGTCCTAGAATATACCCCATGCCATCAGGGAAGAAAAACTCCATTGATGTGATAACCTGGTCATTCAGTACGTTCAGGTTGTCAGCTGACTTCATTTCATTGCCACATGACATTGCTGAGCCTAGACCTGAGGAACTTAAGCAACTTCAGATCATAACACTGCCTCCAGAGGCTTGAACAGTGGTCACTAGACATGATGGGTGCATCGCTTCATGCGCTTCCCTTCTTACCCAGACGTGCCCATCACTCTGGCATAGGCTCAGTCTGGACCGATCGGACCACATGGTGTTGCTTCATTGCTCCAAAGTCGAATCTTTATGCTCTCTTTAAATTTAAGCCTTTGTTCTGATAAATCTCATAAACAAGCGGTTTTCTTATAGCCACACAGCTGTTTAGGGCTCTCATCACATTGTGTGCATACGGAAATGCTCTTAATATGTTTCAATATTAAACAAAGATATGGTTTTACTGTTGATTTTTTTTACCATGAAACTTCACTTCATGATGATAATGTTGCAAAAATGACCTCAAAACAATATATATCAAAACGATGTCACTTGAACTCTGTTGACTGCAGTGAGAGAACCACATGTTTACCACATGACCACTAGGGAACATGCTGTTGATGCTAGGAAATGGGGATTAAATATAAAATAAATAACAAAAGCACTTAAAATCTGAGGTCTGTTCTGTGAAATCGGTTTGGACGCTGTGCAAGCACCAAATAACAGTAGCGTAATTTGGGAACTGAGATGCATCTTGGCGTAATATTTCTGAGAGAAAATGTAACAGAACATGTACAGGAACATTACAATGCTAAGAGTTGCGTGATATGAGATACAAACGCTTTGTGTGGGACGCTGTTGTATCTCTGATTAAAATTCTCAATCACCATAAATGCTCCAATTAAAGGTAACTGTTTAGGTAAGGTATTGTTTTGAGGTTTGCATTTGCAACGTTGTGTTTGTGTCATTGAAGCTTTAATTTGAATTTTTTTGTTAAATAAAATGCTCTGTTGTGATGTTTCTTTTTTGCAAATGTAAGTGACTTACTGTACTGTGACTTATGACGTTCACAGTTGTAGCTTTTCTTGATAAAGAAAATACTTACTAAATATTTACTACTACTCACTTACTGTAGCTACTTGCTAATTATGAGATTGGTTAACTGCATCCAAAATGAAATTCCACAAGCGACCACATCACTTGTAGTTCCAGGTCCTACGTTCATCTTTGCAAAGCCTCTGTCCTGGTCAGGGTTGCGGTGAATCCACAGACTATCCTGTGAACACTAGACTTGAGGCACACTAGGTTGTATATATACTGGGTTGTATAGCCGGCACTCATCAACATTGGCATTCACACCTAGCGGCAATTTACCCAGTTCACAGATCACTGGCATGTTTTTGGGATGTGGAAGGAGATGCAAATCTCAGTAACCTGAACCCAGGCTTGAACCGCTGAACCTGGAGTTGTGAGGCAGCAACATTACCACCTTCACTGTGCCACCCCAAGGTAACAATCAGCTAATCAAGCTATTTCAAACATGACATGACCTTCTCTGACTGTTTTTCTGACATTTTGCAGGAGAAATTTTGTGAAAATACAGTTTTGCTAATGTATGAAATAAATATTCTTTAAAGCACTAGTATTTGAGGACCTGTTTATACTGGTAGTTTTTAATGAGGGACAAATAAGTAAGTTGGATGGGACAAATTTTTGTGTGCTTGCAACTCCACATTGTAAGTTTCAGACCAAGTACAAAAACATGTTTTCTGGTACTTGATAGTAGAGATGGGGGGGGGGGGGGAATCTATCCAGAGATGTATTGTTTGTCTTTTGTGTGGCAGTTCATGTATTGCCACACTGACTCCAAAATCAATTTTTAAAATAAATTTTCAATTCATGTACGTTTGTACTCCGCTATGATCCTGCAGGTGGTGCTATCAACTATACACATAGGAGTAAACTATTTGCTAAGTTTGTTTAGAATTGTAACAACAAAAAAAGATGTATATTTATATTATATGTAGCTGTGGCGAAAGGTTTTGAGAATTACACAAATATAAATTTTCACAAAATCTGCTGCTTCACTGATGTGAGCCCATTCTTGCATAATCAATGCTTGAAGTTTGTAAGAATTTGTGGGGTTTTGTTTGTCCACCCACCTCCTGAGGATTGACCAGAAGTTCTCAATGGGATTAATGATGAGTTTCTTGGCCATGGACTCAAAATTCATGGTACTTAAGGTAATAGTCAGTAAAAGACTTTGTCTCTTATGAAATGCTTGTACGTATACTTCAGTATATAATAACATCTGACAAAAAGATCTAAAAACACTAAAGTAGCAGACTTTCATTGCAAATTTACACTTGTGCCATTCTCAAAACATTTTGCCACGGCTGTAGAATTGGAACATTTATAAAATCATGATACAGAATCGCAATACTAATTGATTGCCATCTAGGTATCGTGATAATATCATATTAGGTGATCCCTGGTGATTTGCATCCTTGCTTGATAGTACCGATAATTATTATTTCTTCCTTTCTTCAATTTTATGAGTGTGAGTTTATGAGTTTTACTTCAATGAGTGTACATTCATTCTTTATAATGTCAGCTAGCTTGTCTTACTTCAAGAAGCCAGTAGCTAGCTATGTTTGTTAGCTTGGACAGAGTTCATTTTCAGGAAAGAAAATATGCTTTTTTTGTTTGTTTGTATTACTTTAGTAATGTATGTCTGTACACCTGTGGGTAAAATATGTTTAATTGTTTTTCATTGCATCAGAATCCCTCATTGTCAGAGCTAGTTCAACTTGTCTTAGACGTTCTAAGTGAAAAGTGTGGTTTGGACATGTTTTCCATTTGACCGGAAGCGGTAAGCCCTTTCGTTTAATCCAATGGTCCTTATGATCAATAGGACAATGATCTAAAGTCCTGAAACGGCAGCGTCATACCTAACCATGGATGACACTTCCATTAAACGCCATCAATTTCCTTATCCGCCATATTGAACGGCAATTTCCAAACAAAAAAAATGTATAAAATAAATTATTCTTTTATCAAACCAGTGCAATGGCAAGATCGGTACCAGTCAAATATGGGGCTCATCAATAACACACCAGGTAAGATTTTTCTAAACTCTTCCGAGCTTGTTCATAGACATAGACATATGTTGCTGCTAACAACTCTTTCCTCATGTTGAGTTTTATTTTTAAGATATATTATAACCGGGAATGTAGATTGCTTTAGATGCTTTAGCTCCTCCTGTCGCTTCGTTTTGCCGTATATTATCATGAGCTATGACCAGATCACTCTCGTGCTGTATTGTCTGTTTGTTAGTGCGACGACGTATACTCCGTTTGCGTCACACGGTGTCAGGTG
Organism: Clarias macrocephalus; assembly: GCA_011419295.1. Classification (NCBI taxonomy): domain Eukaryota; kingdom Metazoa; phylum Chordata; class Actinopteri; order Siluriformes; family Clariidae; genus Clarias; species Clarias macrocephalus. The sequence goes on from JAAGKR010003238.1 coordinate 22,858, forward strand.
GTATGATATGTTGGTACCTGAGCGTGAGCGCAGTATTTGATTGTACACCAGTATCCATTATATATGTATATATTTTAAAAATCTAATTTAAAACAAAGAAACAAAAAAGAATTCTGTGTGAAAAGCAGACAGGATGCTGGAGAAGAAACACTCTTTTGAAGAGCGTTCAGCTTTTAAGTTATTCACCTGACCTTAAAATATAAGACCAGACAACTCTTTGCTTCCCATCTCATGTTGTAATGACAAGTCACTAGCTTTCAATATGCTCCCCTTATAGTCTCGATCGTTCAGATTTTTTATTCTGTAGTCTCCCATTACCCCCCACCCCCCTCCCTTCTTCCCCTGGCTTACTCATCCCTCAGCCTGCCAGAAATGGCACTAGTTGACACTATAAGGAAATTTCCTATAGGGAAATATATATATAATAAATCTCAAAGAGGCAATTTAACCTCCAGAATACAAACTTTTTTATTTTTGACAGAATTCCAGTCATGTTCTAGGTGTCTTCTTGTGTTTTAACCCGACATACGACATGACATGAGGCTAACTAGGCTAATTTGGTGCAGTGGTGGTTCACCTGAAGGAGCACGAGACACTATTCTGGCGCGAAAAATATGTTACCAACGGTCTTGACAGGATAAAAAAAAATATTAAAGAGAAAGAGAGAGGAGCGGGGGGGGGTGAGCGAGATACTTGTTGAATATGAAAAGGTGTTTAAGGAAATTTCATTTTGTGTCAGTGAACAGTTAAAAGGCACCGAGAATAAAAGATATAAAAAACCACACAGACACACACAAAACACAGACGACACACCACGAACAGTCAGGGTGAAATACTCACTGGCTTCGGGTTCGAGCTCGGCTCGAAATTTAACCCAAACGTCGTGAGCTCAAACCGACGTTTTCTGTTTCTTTTTTTTTTTTTCAATGGAAAAATATCGTCCGAAATTTAATCCGTGGATGTGTATGAATGCGGTCTTTTTTTTCGATACCATAGGATCGATCAACCCATGGGAATGATGAAGATGAAGAGATGTTGAGATGGATTTTTTTTCGCGACACTGATGATGCTATCGCTAATCGCTGACACACCTTCTTCGTGCTATAATACTGCCATGTTTTTATCCTCGATTTGTTTAGTGATTCTCCTTCCTCCTCCTTATTGCGATACGACTAGAATCCCTGCTTTTTTTTAAAATCCACCTCTCATGCCTGGGTGAAGATGTGGAGAGGCAGACAGACGCCACACACACACGCGCGCGCACACACACTGGCTCTCTCTCTCTCTCTTTCTTTCTCGCTCTCTCTCACGCACACACGCCAACACGCGCTCTCTCTCTCTCACACACGCGCGCGCGCTGGTTGGTCCCTCTGTCTGGTCTGTCTGAAATGGTGTTTTGATCCCCCCATGTCTCTGTCTCCCTCTGTCTCTCTCTCTCTCTCTCTCTCTCTCTCCTTCCACACTATAGACTTCAGTACTCCAGTACGTTTAAGTAGTGTGAACATTCTGTACCGCCTGGATCAGCCTACCACTTGCGGTGCACTCAGGTACGATTTGATTCCAACGGCATTTTCACATTAGGGCCGCTGGATAATTTCTGAGAATACTTGACCCCAAGGTCTGGTTCATTTTGATCAGTGAGAACACAATTGTACCATGCTCAGGAACCATGCCTGAATCCGCTAGACTAGGTGGTACAGTATCAGAAGAGTTCTTGAGGCGCGAATTGAATTAGATATAAAAGCCAGTAATAACCGAGGTATGCCGGTGGTATCCCCTGAAATATCAGTGTTAGCGTAGCCCACCGGAATATAACCTAAAAATCCATAGCTGATACAGTTGGGCGGCATGCGAAGCGCACTTGATGTATAAATGATAATAGGCATAGCACACCAATGCAGTTTGTGTTTAATTCTGGCTCTTAAACCAAGTAGGTGCATGCTGCCACAAGAGGGTATAAATACACAAGTGTGTCCGAGAATACTGCATGAAAAACTTGTGTACGTTGGTCCGTGATGGAGGAAGGAGGGGCGAGCCGTCCTTCCTGAGCCCAGTACAAATCAAACCAGCTGCCAATAATGCTCACTGGCCGTTGCTGTATTGGAGAATGTAACTGTGCAAGTGTAACCGTAATTAGTTACAGAACAAGATTGTCAATGTAAAAGCTGGCCAGTCGGCGAGTGAGGACGTGGGAGAAATTGTACTCAGGCATGGTACGAAGCAATCATGACTAGTGTGAAAGCATCCTCTGTCTGTCTACCTGTCTGTCTCTCTGGCTTCCATGGATCGTATCTGCTTGTCCAGCACATCCCAGAGATGCCCAGTTAGATTGAGATCTGGGGAAATTGGAGGCAACAGCTTGAACATGAACCATTTTCATCCAACCTTCCTTGAACAATGTTTGAAACACAACACTATCATTAAGGCATACCATTGCCAAGAGGTGCTCTTGTTCTGCAGCAATGGTAAGGTAGGTGCAATGTGTGGAAAGTAATACACACATGAATACCAAACCTAAGGTTTCCCATCAGCATTGCCCAAAGCATTATATTGCAGCTGTTTGCTTGCTATTTGCCCATAGTCCATCCTGGTGCCATCTCTTCTAGAGGTAAGCAACACACACAGCTGCAAATGTCACTCATCAGACCAGGCTACCTTCTTCCATTTCTCTATGGACTAATTCTGATGGTGATGGACTCTGTTGATTCAATAAATCGGATTTGGTGATGGACGGGAGTATGCATGGTCCCTGACCAGTCTACAGCTGTACAACCCCATACACAGAAAGCTGAGGTACATTGTATGTTCCGAGACCTTTCTATCAGAGCCATCACACACCTTTTCAGCAGTTTGTGCTGCAGTAGTTCCCTATGGGATTGGACCAGAGCCTTCACTCCCCACATACATTAGTGATGCTCTGACCAATTATCTAACCATAACAATATGGCACTTATGAAAGCTTGTTCATGGGTCTAACTTGAGACCTCATGAACTAGGAGAACTGACTATTCACTTGTTGCCCAATACAGTATATAACACTCATTGACAGGTGCCATTGTTATAAAATAATTATGGTCACTTCACCTTTAAATGTATTTAATGTTATGACTGGTAAATGTAGATAGAGATAGATTGAGGGTAGTATGAGAAAAATAACCTGTGCTTGTCAAATTACAGGTTCTGAATGGGATTTTGGACACTTTCACTGGTCAAACTACTTGTACTGTAGCTGGTCTGGTTTTGCTGCTAACCTAGCTAAACCAGACAAAGGTAGCTAACCATGAGCAAACCATCTTATGTAAGATCTAAACAGATACAGGCAAAAAAATTCCAAGTGCAAGTGGGCAGAGGTAGCTCAGTGGTTAAAACATTGAACTACTGATCAAATCCGCTCACTGCCAACCTGCCACTGTTGGGCCCTTGAGAAAGGCACTTGACACTCAACTGCTCAATGATGGTCAAATCTGAAAGTGCAGTGCCTAGGACAAGAAGAAGCTGAAAACAGAAGTTTGTCTCCATTATGCAAGATTCTGACCATGGACCCAATTTTTCTTGCTTGATATCAGCTCAGGCAAGAAGCACTAGTAAGTCCAGCACTAACTATCTCATATAAGAGAGATGGTTGGTGCTAGACGTACTAGTGCTTACTAGTGTGAAAACATTGGGTTTACCTGAGAGGAATGGTATTCCTGCACGTTGACCTACAGGCTAGATTTTCAACCAAAGCGTTAATCAAACATATATGTTCATTATTGTTATAATTGTTAATTATTACGAATTACCATTTGCATCTATTTTTCATTCTTACAAAGACCTACTAAAAAGTCACAAATAATTAAACAGTACACAAATCTGTACATGATAAAAACTATATGCATTCCTCCTACATGAGTGTATCAGGCTCTGAAAATCTAAAAATCCTTGCAAAAACCTCTGCTGCCACCAGGTAGAGAAAATGTTGAACTACAGCTTGTATGCAATGAAATTTTACAGGAAATTAATGAATGAGTTTATGTATGTATATATCCACATATCCAAACAATAAAAAGTCTTTGAAATTAATAGGAATCTCAAATGTCCAATTCAATGTATGTAATTTTTGAACGTGCAAAGGACACAGGTACATATATTCTGACACATGAATGAGTAGCCCCACTCATTACATTTCCATTAATATGCTTTATGGAGACAGAAACACACACAACGCTGTGGCCTGCAAGCTAAGGAATAGCGTTGATCGTGTTGCTATAATCAATACAACTCCTGTATGCGTTTTTTGTTTGTTTGTTTGTTTGTTTGTTTGTTTGTCTTGAGTGTCAGAAAAGTCTATAATCCTCATTTTCACATATCAGTCATGGGCCCTGTTTCTGCATTAATACCCGTTTCGAAAACCTACTGTACATTTCTGCTAAACAGCATTTTTTTTCTATTAGAGGAAATAAAGCTCTAAAAATTATAGAGGAATTTGAGTGATTTGGACTGTAGTGTTAATCATTTACGCAGTAATGCATTCGTAGTAGATACATCCACTGAAATTTATGTATAAAAAGATAATTTCCCCCTACCTCCACCTTAGTCATTCATAAAAGTTAATAGACAGATTAATGGAGTTTGTCAAAGATGATGAAAAAAACTAATGACCGGTGTGATCAAGACAACGGTTTCTCAAGATGCCTCCAGTTCCTCATCCATACCCCCCAAGTCGACACAAATCACATCAGTGTGAGAGGATGGAGTTTTTCCACTCCTAGCACCATAACAATGTTTTGACATCTAAAAACATTGCTACAATGTAAATTAAAATTAAAAAGATGTAGGATAAATTAAATAGATGGGAACACATTTCACTTGTTCAGCAACCTCATTTCCCATCTCGTCTGTTCCACTCAGCATTTAGCATCACCAGTATACTAATAACCAACCTGATCATCTGTCATCATCTTCCCCTATTTCTCACTGGTTCATGATTTTTTTTTTTTTTTTTTTTTTGCTTGATTCATATGTTACTGTCAGATTCAACTGTTCAGGTAGAGGGACTGGACTGAAAATGAGAGACAAAAACTTGCCAAAAATGTCAACAACAAAAAAAAAAAGTCCTTCAGTTAGCCTGAAGACTGCATTTAAAATCCAAAAAAAAGTCAAGCTCCTTGGGAACAAAATATGAAGAAATGAGGCCAAGGCATGAGGCACAGTACTGTACAGTATATAATCTCCTATCACAAAATACTTTGGCATTAAAGTCAAGTTTAAAAGCACAACATTTGAATCTAATTTGTGCTTTAATTTTTTTATTACCATTAAGAATCAAGTATGTAGAAAATATAATTTGCACATCAACAACTCTGAATGTGAAATTCTGTATTTCTTCTAAAGCTACCGTAAACTGTTTTGAATGGCAGTTATATTTATGTGGTAGCTTTGGAAAACACTTTACCTGGTGAATTGCTGACATTTTCTGACAATATGCTGTAACTTAAAAAAAAAAAAAACACTTACAAACATTTTGAAACCTTTATTTTATGAAAATAAATGAAAAAAATAAAAATAAAAAATTCTGGAAACCATTTTATTTACTTTCCATTTTTTCAGATTTCTGTAAAGATTTAAAAAAGCTCTCAAGTGGCACAACAAACAAGACATAGAAATAGAAAAAATCATTATAAACATGCATATCTTTGTAAAAGTCTTGTCTTGTAAACGGTTGCTACCATGATGAAATTAAAATAAGGATTCCGTAGCAGTTTTTTTTTATTACGTTTTTTATACACTACTGCGATCATGATTTCCATGAGATTTGCTCCATTGGAAAGATGAGGAACCTCGTATGTCTTGATGTCACTGAATATGTAATGGAGTTGTAGTGGAGCAGATGGCATTCAAATGGGTGAACAGATTTGAACAGAACTGTCGATGGCATACTGCGTGTAGTCAAGTCATTGGTGACGTGAGATGACGTGGGGCAGATCTTAATTAACAGATTGCTGTTAGTGGGAGATCATTTTTTTTTTTTTGCCAAGGTTTGGGATAGTGACTGCAGAAGAGAATTGATCGGAGGACAGTTTGAAGTGCTTAGGCTCTATTTTTGTAGCAGTGCGCACTTTCCTGGTCATGATTTTGAAATTTGGGGACTTTTATGGTAAAAATCCGAATACTTGAGGCAGGGATATGTTGATATGCAGTAAAATTTTGGGACTGATAGAGTACAAACTTATGCTTGTATTTGTCACCAACCTGTTTTGGCAGTTACTGTATTTTGGTCATTATTTATTTGGTATGCAGCTTTTATTTGGTTATTCACAATCCCTAATGCCGAAGTATTGTTTGATCCTAAAAATAAAACATTAATACGGTACTGTATATACACAAGGGAGTTATTGCCACATCCCCTGATAAAAAAGTCGATTTATTTATTTTTTAAACATTTAAAATTTTCTTTTATTACTATGTTATAAGTAATGTTATAAGTGCTGCTTCCACCTTGTGCCTTAACAATAAATGAATCTGTATCTGAATTTCCAAATGTTTTGGCCATTAAAGGAGTTTAGCATTTCAGACGTGAAGCAGGTAGCCCGGTCATGGCTCCAGAGTGCTTAGAAAACTCTTCCTTGATGGTATCCAAGCAATGAAACACTGGGCCAAGAGCATTAGTGTAGTAGAGGATTATAGAAAAATAATATATATAATAATATAGAGTTTTTACTCTAATAACTGTGTTCTATCACTTTGAATAATCAAAAGTTCCAGTTTGTCTTAAACACCCCAGTTTGACTTGTAGGAAGTGGTCGTGAGTGAAGACAGAGGTTTAAAAGGTGGCAGAACAATTCCTCCCCATAACCGTCCATTCCCTCGACCTTAGACCACCGGATGAAGTGATCACCTGATCAGCTGTGAAGATCCGCCAAGAACTGTGTCTCCATCACGCAAGAGTCCTTCTTCTGGGAAAGTGCATACACACTTCAAACACTTACATTACGCATACTGTGGTAAATCAACACGCTAATAGTGTGTATGTTTCTGACAACAGGGTTGTTTGTCTTTTTCTTTTCAGTACTGTATATTCAGGCACATACTGTATTTCTACCAGATCCATCACTGATTTGAACTTTTCAGAACCGGTGTAATTTATTAAAAGTAATTCTATTTTTAGAGAGTATTCTTTTTTTTAGGGACCCGTAGCTGTACATCCAACAAAGTAAATTCCCGGCATCGTTTTAGTGCCTTCATCAACCACCCAGGGTAGAGACCATTAACAACAGATTATTTTAATTATTAGAAGACTGCTATAATTTACACGGTTGCATGAATGTGCCCATTTCCGAAAACTTTCACAATTTCATCACAGCACGAGACGCTTGACAAGAGCTGTCTCCTGGGCCATATGGTCACACCTGCTTCATTGTTGCTTGGCGCACTGTGTGTATGCATATGTATATTCCTACAAACATCGATCAGCCATGACATTAGCACCACCAGAAGGTGGTAAGTTTCCTACTCTTACTTTCAGTGAGAAGTAGGACAGTTCCTAGGAAAACATGTGATGTCACCGTTAATGACACAGATCCGTAAAGTAGGCTACACATCATAGTGAGGCGTTGTAATTGACAGTTTTAAAAGGTTGGAAATCAAAATGCTGAAATCAGCGCCAGCACATATGAGTCTGTGGTGCTGTAAGAGCAAAGTTTGATTCATTATTTCCAACATTGTTGGCTGCGACAAACCTAAATCATCACTGTTGAAGTCCACGGCCTTTTCAATATAATCTTCGAAGCATGGCAAGTTATGAAAAGCGTCAGTCTTTTAAATCCTACAGGTATAGTATGTAATTCATTTAGTAGCGAGGTTATTGATGTGCTTGTTTTTTTTTATTACTCTTACCCTTTGTTAACTGTGCAGGATAACTTCAATTACACTAATGTGGGTGTTGAAGCATCTACATTAAGGAAAATGAAACGTCTGGGACCATCGTTCTAAATGTGCATCCTTTTGATTAAACATTATACCCACTTGATGGATCAACCTTAATCATGACTAATGACCTTTGACATAGATCTGAGAAAATAAATGAAGATTTTTATACTTTCAAAAGCTATGCATGACACTTTTCCCTTCTGGAACAAGATGCAGAGGTTCGTCTTCAAAACCAGTAGGTGGAGTGATGTTCTCTGTAAAGCCAGGAATACCATCTCCTTCAAAGATGCAGCAGTATGAAAGAGTGCTGCTCATGCACATCAAGCAGATGAGCATATAAGATCCCTCCAACTCGAAACTCCCACACCTTCACTGGATCCACAATTGTGTAGGGATAATATTTTTGCATGGAAGTTACTACTTTGTAGTGTTCAAGTTTCAAAAACTGCTTTAAACTGAAAATTAGCATGTTTTTATGTGAAAAACAGCTAAGCAGTTTGTCTATTTCTAAATAGACCATTAATGTATTAGTTAATTAATTAATTAATTAATTAATTAAAAGTAAAATATAATGTAACTTATTAAGACCTACTTATTCTTATCTTATTGCCTAATAAATTATCTCATTTACTAAGCAAATCGATGCTAGTCCAAGTTGGGCTTGCAAAGAAACCAAGGTTAAATAAAGGCAGGTAATGCAAACAAATTATTAAAACTTTAAAAAGAAATTGTTAAAAGAAAAAAAAGAAAGTAAAAATGTTCTGTATTAACCAGAATAATAACAACTATGTTGTGTAGCAGAATTACAAATGGCACAGCAGGTGATAAATTAAGCTAAACTTAGTTAATATACAGTACACATCCAAAACACCAATCCAAACGACAAAACCGAAAAACTAGACCAACTAAGATAAAACTACAAACAGCACATAACTTGAGCAATCACTGAAGCGTTACGATAATCGCATGGCATTGACCTGATAAACCAGGAAGTAATCAAGAAGTGTTGGCAAGTGCCAAAGGTCACCATAGTACTCTGTTGAAGTGACTGTGACTTCTGATGGACAGAAGAGAGATGATTGCCTCAGTGTCTTCTGACTATCTTTATCTTTAATTAGATTAAAATATGGTTTTGAGAATAGTCAAAAAACACACTGGTAGCAGACGATTTAATATAGAAAAGAGAAAAGTACAGGGTAAGAGGACCAATTTCAATTGCAAATGTTTATTTTTCATTTTTTGAGGAGATATAACCAACAGGTTTAACAGAAAATATCACTGGGAGGTATCGATAAATGTAATAATTAATACAAGGTAAGATTTGTTAAGTTTTTGTCAAATTGGGCTGGACAGGTCCGACTTTCTGCAGGACTGGGAAGGATTCTTCATTTTTTTTTTTTTTTTTTTTTTTTTTTTGCAGGAGCAGAAACAACTTTTCTTAGAAGTGGGTGGAGTTGAACATATTTCATGTGAGAAACGGGCAGGATTGGTCAAGCCTCGTTCAGGAGCTGGTGGGACTGGTTAAACCTTATGATTGAACAAGATGGCTTGGTCAAACATTCTTTGGGAGGAGGCAGGATACAGTATGTCAACATTTTTGAGAGTGGGTAAGACGGGTCAGCAAACTTTAGCAAGCGCGATTAGTCAAACATTCTGTGGAAGCACAGGAGATACCAAAACAATTCTGCAGAACATGTTTGACTGGCCAAAATGTCTGATTAAACAGAAGTGCTTGGTCAAACCTTCACTGGAAGTATGCAGGATTTACCAAACTTTCTGCAGGAGCAAGTAGGATTAGTCCAACTTTCTGTAGAAGCATTGGCCAAAGACAGGAGTAGGGGCCTTCGGTCATAGTTTGCCATGAGGTCTAGGTAGGATTGGCTATAATTTGTGTGAAGCATGTGAAATTGGTCAGACTTTTTTCTAGGAGCAGTAAGGAGTGATGAAACTTTCTCAAGGAACGGCAGAAACTTGTAGGAACGACTCATCAAACTTTCTATGGAAACAGGTAGGATTGGTTAAACTTTAACAGCAAGGAGGATTTGCTATACTTCCTGCTGGAAATAAGTGGGATTAGTCAAACTTTCTGTGGAAACAGGATGGATGCCAAACATTCTGCAGAGCAAGTATGATTTGCCAAACTTTCTTGGGGAGCATGCCAGATTCTTCAACATTTCCGCAGAGCAGTTGGGGATTGATTTGGAAGCAGAAGTTATTGGTCAAAGTTTAGAGCAGGACTGGTCGGTCGTAGGTTCTAGAAGGGGGCAGGTCGGATTGGCTATACTTTTTGTGAAGCACATGGAATTGGACAGTGGAATTTTATGAAAAATGGAAAGGACAGTGAAGGCACCACACGATGGCAGCATCACAGGTGTTTTCAAGTTGCCAAGTTAAAAGTACGTTGATTGTATACGATACGTTTAGGAGGAGCAGTAGGACTTGATAGTCATACAAACTGTTCAGTGAGCAGGTATGACAGCCGAATTAATACACATTATTTTAATATTTAAAACATATTTCACTTTATTTGGACTATAGTATTGAAATGAATAATGTAATAGAGATGCAAAATGCCTTTGTAATATTAACATTTATTCAGTAAGTGCTTTTTATAAACACAGATGTGTATGTGTGAGATTTTGTGTGTGTGTGTGTGCGTGTGTGTGTGTGTGTGTGCACATATAATTGGGTTAAATGAATAAAAAAACAGACAATAAGCCCTGTGGCCACCTTTAACGATCTAACTTAATGTGTGTGTCTGTGTGTTTGTCTGTGTTTTGAATGATAGATGAATGACTCATTTCCTGAGCCTGAGCTACTGAGTCATCAACACATCACAGATTGCACTGCTGGTAGCATATGCACGCACACACACTCACACACTGTGTGTGTGTGTGTGTTCCTAAGTCTGAGAGTGTGTCTGTATGTGCTACTTCATTCAGAAATCATTTTGAAAAAGGACTTGATACGCACTATATTAAGGGTGTGTGTGTGTGTGTGTGTGTGTGTGTGTGTGTGTGTGTGTGTGTGTGTGTGTGTGTGTGTGTGTGTTTAAAATACAGTATCTAACCCTGACAATGGGATCAAGCTGAACTAAGGTGCATGTATGTATGAATGTGTGTATGTATGCATGTATGTATGCATGATTGTATGGATGTATGTGTGTGCGCCTGGTAGCAGATGGAGTGTGCATGTTTGCATTCATACTGCACATATTTAGGTCAGGTGCACCATGGACTGCAGTTACCATGGCAACTGAGAGTCAAACATGACTATGAATGCACCAGTCGGGTGCATAAAAGGATCCACACATGCACACACTGGTTCTGGTAATGCTATGTTTGTGGGAACGAATGCACGGGCACACACACACACACACACACACACACACACACACACACACACACACACACACACACACACACACACAGAATCTCTCTTGTATATTTTAATCCCAGGGTTCATGAGGACCCAGATGGAGCCTCTCACACTCCCTCTTTACTCTCTCATGTTATCATCAATACTAAACCCATTGAACATCTCATTTTCATCTTCTGCTATTCACATCGGTTTATTTTCACTGTCCTTTTGTCCACTCTCTCTCTCTCTCTCTCTCTCTCTCTCCCATCTGAGCATCCTATAGTCCAAAATAGCCCTCCGCCTATATATCTCTCTCCTTCTACTTCCCCTGATTCACTGTCCTCTCTACCTCCCATCAATTGTGCACATACCCTCCCCTCTAGCATGCTGGGTAATAAATCTTTTTGTCTGGCCCAAGAGGCTCATGGGAAGGCTGTGTGCTATTTTCTCGGGGAGTGAAAGACAGTCAAAGAGACTGAAAGTGTAGAAATGAAAAAGGAGTTATTGATTTTTCCTGGATGTTTGGAACAACTTCTGGAGGATGCTTGCGGTATGGATGGAGATTGGATTTAAATCTAGTTTTACTTGAACCGGACAAATAAAAGGTTTCTTCAGGGGCTGTTTGCAGGGTTACTTTTGAGGACAATAAAAATATTTTAAAAAATTAAATGGCAGCTATTTGAGATTATTTGTTCCAAAGGATTGTCTATTTTTAACTTTTTTTTTTTTTTGTTAAAACAACTGAAGCAACAGTAAGTAACATAAACAGAATCATTTGAAGAAGCAAAGAAGAAGCAGACATCAGTGATGTCATGTCAAGAGTGAAACTGATTTAATCTAGTTGGTACTGCGGGAGTGTTCAAGTCAAACCAGGACTTTTGCAGAATAACAGAACACGGTTCTGAGAGTAAAAACTCCCTTTATTTCTATATATAAATCCCTTCTACACCAATGCACTTATCCCAGTGTTTCACTACCGCTTGGACACTATCAAGGTAGAAAGTTTTCTCAGTACGCCAGAGCCAGTACAGGGTTCCTGTAATGTGCATGTGGTGTAGGTGACTGGTTGTGTGCAGAGTTCCCACAGACAGATGTGTCTCTTCTGCAAGTTGGCGACGTTGATTAACACGTTCCATTCGCTGAATGTTCATGGGAACGACTGCACTGGGCTCATAGCCACCTCGGCAGCTTTATGAGCTGCTTTTCTGTTCGCCATATGTGTAAAGACTGTTTATTTCATTTTTTGATTCCCCATAGCTTCGCTGTCATCATGAAATTGTCTCTCTCATGAACAAGCTGTTGTCCATCTGATAAGTGCTTCTCAATTGATGTAACGTAGGTAGTGGGTAACATAGGCGAAGTTAACCAGAGTGAAAATAGACTAACATGTCAATGAAAAAAACTTCACAAAGTTCAGCAACAAACTGGTTATTTTTAACCAATGTACTGTATATGCAAGTTATTTTTATCAAGGCCTCTAGAAATAAGCATTTATGGTAGTATAGTAATGACAGAACGTTTTGGATCTTTTAAGAATCGCTAAGATCTCATTCGAAACAAATTTATTTGGAAAAGGGTAACATGCTCATATAAATGATTGTCCATCCAATATATTTCTGTTTGATGGCCCAAATGTGATGATTCTGTCGAACCCATTATAACAAGCCTTTTCTGATAAGCTGACAGCTTGTTCTTATGCTGCAGTGTTGATGCCTGATGCATTGGAAGCTCAGGAGATCAAAAAACTTATATTAAAGAAAGACGCCAGTGTCAGAATGAATGAAAAGAGAGCATGGCTTAGACCAAGACTAACCTAAGAGGAAAGTGATCCAGCAGAGAATATACAGTATAGTGAGGCTAATCAGAAGTGATAGCAGACAGCCGAAGAAAATTAGCTCGTGGTCATGGCAACGGATCGGTTCTGTGGAGAGGGTGAACTCTGATAAGCGAGTTGTCGTGGCTGTGAGGGCGAGGACTGCGAGAATGTCTGAATTCAATCAAATAAATTCTGTAAAAGAAGAAAGAAAGAAACAACACACGGTGTGAAATTAAATGAGGTGTTTTATTTCTTGAAAAGTTGTCATTAGTTGTCATAATAACCTCAGAGCTAATTAGTCCTTTTTCATGAGTGACAAAGCTTTTTTCTCAAGGTGCTAATTAATGATAAGATATTTTTAAATCCCAAAGCTTCAACACCCTCTATCCTGCTAACTGCTAATTCATGCTAAGTCACATGCAAATCTTATGCTAGTGTAAAACATATACTTGTAAAGGCAGGTAAGGACGTCAGAGACATTCAATTTTCCTCATATTTCGGAAGTCAAATATCAAAATCGAATCATAGAGTTAGAGTGGGGCAACAACAACTTGTTTCGTCTTTTATTAGCAACAAGCTAGTCAGCTAAGTGAAAGAGTGATGTATAATTTCCTTTTCAAAATGGCCAACTGTATAGTCACTGTTTTGTAGATTTAACAAGTGAGTATGTGTGAATGCTGATTCATCTAATGCAATTTTTAAAGGACAGAAGTAGTTTGTGATGGCAAGCATAGGCAAGGTTTGTGGGGGGGGGGGGGGGGGGCAGGAACATCATCTTCATTATGAGGGCAGGGGTAGCTCGGTGATCAAGCACACTAAAAAATGCTTTTAAAAATTGCCTCTGTTGGATAATTTTTCTGGGTTATTTACAGTGAATTGGGGACTTTTTGTTTAACCCAACTTGCTGGATTGGAATTGGGTTAAATGCTTTAAAAGTAAATGCTTTCTTTCCATCCAGCGTTTCATAATAAATTCATTTATGGGTTATCCGAGAGACACGTATGGAGATCCCATAAATTAATTTATTACGAAAAAGCAGGACGCAAATAAAGCAGTTAGGACAGTCATATACACTGCCTGGCCAAAAAAAGAGGCACCATCACCATTGAACTTCAATTTCATTCAATAAAGTGAAACCTTGAATCTTAACTAGCAAACAGTCAAACAGTCAAGAGCCTTCCATTGGATAATTACTGTAGTGATTAATCTGGTTCGGCTGCAACAAGTTATTTAACTCTAACTGATGCAGTGAGTAGCTTCTTATTTCTTACACAATTGTCAGAAGACATGCTGTATCCAGTGGTCATGGCAAAGATGTTACTCTGTTTCGGAAGGGTCAAAGTATTGTCCTGCAACAAGCAAAGAAAACAACTAAGGAGAAACTGATACAATTTGGTTAAGATATTATTGAAATAATGGAAGGATAGTGGTGAACCATCACGCTCGAGGAATAAACGTAATCTGAAAAAATCTTTGAATGATCGTGATGGGAGATCACTTAAACTTAAAAGTGTAAAAGTATGGTTCGGGGAGCATTAGACATCATTTTCACACATGGATTGACCACCACAGGGTCTCCATTGAGAATCTTTGTGATGTGCCGCAAATGGCTTTACGCAGCAAAAATAAATAAATAAATAAATAAATAAAAGTAAAAGGCAGTCCAAAGATATATTAGAGTATGTAAGTATGTTTTTTTTTTTTTTTTTTACAAGCCTAGTGTAACAGCAGGTGACCCTGTTGCTGAGACTTTTGTGCTGGATATAATTGATGTATGCATAAAGTACTGTATGGTCTAGGGATTATGAAGAAGTGTGCATATTTTAAGTTTTCACTTGAACATAAAATCGCTTAATTAAATTTAAATCTTTAAAAGAGTACATGAAAAATTAAAAGCTTAACCGTATAATATAAACCAACTGATATTTCACGATGATTTAATGAAAAAAAAAAAAAGTGGGTGCTCCTCATTTCCTTTGCTAGCTTCTCAGCTCTTCCAATCAAGACTGCGGAGAAAGATGCAGGGAAACGGAACCGAGGACCGGAATGGAGTATTTATATGAGAACATTTAGGTTAAAGCTCATTCGGGTTTTACCGCAAAGATTTAAATAGCCATGTTAGAACAAGAGCTTCCTCATGAATAGCAGGACGAAGGAAGCTGCTTTATAAGTAACTGTAGTTATATTTTATATGATTGGATCTAGTCTAACTCTGCTGGACGGAGAATAAACCCTGACGAAAAAATATATATATATATAAAAAATCTTAATAAAAAGAAGTGACACGGATTAATAGATGAAAAATGACTACAATAATAATTTAAAAAATAATAATAAAATAGAGGAACAGCGCATTTTCCATGTCAGTGCTGCCGGTTGTCTGCGTTGTTGCCATAGCAATGCAGAAATCTTGATGTAGCCTGAGGTTCGGATGTTGTTTCTGCACTTGAATTCACCTCTCAGTGTCTTGCACTTCATCCTAATTAAAAGAGCATTTTATCATGGCTATATATTTCTTTCTTTCTTTATTTACTTACCATTTTTTTCTTCCATTCTCTCCCCCCCCCTCCCCCCCCTTTTTTTTCTTACCCACTGTATTCTCCCTCTTTCACAGTGCAAACCCAAGGCTACTATATGATCATGGATTTATGCAGCAAATCCCACTGGAGGTGGAAAAATAAGATCCGGACAAAAGGATCTTATTCTGTATTATGCCTGTTCATTCATGAATTGCAGAATAACAAATCAAGCCAGAAATAACCTGTGTGTGTGTGTATAGTAACTGACAAGATGAATGGATCGGGGTCGCAGCTCTATACTCTACGTGACACACTCAGAGGAATTGGTACGCGCGCCGGCACACTCGAGACGCTGATTGCTGGAATGACCTTCAGATAATGGGCGACAAAAAAAAAGGAAGTGAATTTTTATTTATTTTTTTAAAAGGAAAAGATGCATAAAAAGAGGAGGGCATTGAGTTTAATGACAATCCTTGCTCATGTGGAGATAAAAATATACATCTATTCTGTAGGGGTGGGGATGGGGGGGGGGGGGGATCTATTTCTGCATGTATCATCAGGATGCTCTTCATCACTGTTTATGTGCAATCCAATTCCCATCTCTTGTGTTACTTCGAGGTCTTTTAGGTCTGGATAAACAGATATTAGAAGTAATAACAACGCCATTATAGTGCCAAGAGCGTGTTGCTGCGCTACAGCTACTAAGTAAAACATCATCCACATGCTGGTTAGATTACGCAAACGCACTACAAAATACAGCATGAATATTTAATGCATATTCTTATCAGGTTGCTGAGAGTGCGTTGGACGTGTAGCGTCGCGGTCTGGGGATTAGTGATTAGTAGAAGCTAATTTCTCAGTAAAGATTATTGAGGTTTATAGGAAAACATGCACTCGTCATTTTCTCTCAATACGTCATTTGTACACCTTTACCTTCTTTCGTTTTCAGATTTTATTTTACTAAGCTCATTCACTTGCCAGTTACTTCAGCTTCAGTGTGAGAATGAATCGGTTCCGACGTGAGAATGAACCCGTTGCAGATGTCAGCGCGCGACTCGCTGGGATGGAGGCCAAGCGACTTGAAACTGGCATGAAACCGCATTTTCAGTTTCACTGAACCCTTTAAGCACCAGATCTTTCACCATTTATATAAAACGTGTTACCCCATTTCAGAATGTAAGGCATATTCATATAGAATTAGCCGATACAATCAATACGATGCTTCTGTAACACCATGCTCATTGTATTTTGATGTTCTAATGAGTCATCATTTTCTTTCAAGCTTTAATTTGGAGACCAGAGCCCTATGATCAAAGAGACATCATTACTTGAAATCACAATATCTTTGAAAATAAAGTGTTTTCTTAATTCCATGATTTTCAGAAAATTTGGTTTTGACTTCTTGTTAAGCAAATGAATCTTTTTTTGGATGGAAAATTGGAAAAGCTTTGAGTTGAATAACTGTGAAATAACTAATGAGTTAACTAAATGTCCAGCGTTAGTGCGACAACGTCCAGAAGTGCAGATGACTCGTGTAAACGAATGTTTCGAGAATGATGAACAAATACACATTCAGAAACTCATTACAAATGAAAAATGCCCGATTTATGAAGTATTTTAATGATTATATTTCTCAGTGAAGTGCACGTCCTGGGCTAAAACAGACAGATTTTCCCCCCATGTTTTGTAGTCGATTTTTTATCGGTTTGATTGATGTTATTTGTCTGGGACATGCACTTACCCTGTGTTTCAAATGTCTCGGTTTCTTTACCTCTTCCTGCTTAACAGCTAGCAAAAAAAAAGCACTGAACTATGTTAAGGTTGTTTTATATTTTCCAACTATTAACATTTTTGCTCGTGAATCATTTTCTTTAATATTACCTACATGTCTGTGATTGACAATAATTATTAATAATAATTCTTGGACGGATCACAATAAAGCCAACATTCATTATGCATGGTTCAGTTCGGCCTGTTCACATTGTTTTATTTAACATGATGCAATTACCAAAGGACAATTGTTCTATAACACAAACACCTCTCATACCGTCTGCTACATGGTTTAATACTTTTTTCTTCTTTCTTTCTCTTTTCATCCAATGCTGCAGCTGTTGTCCCAAGCGCTACACTACCTACCGTGCCCTACTTTTTTTCTTTTTTTTTGCTTCAAAAGTTAAAAAGAAACCCTGTAATGCTATCTTATTTGACCCAAATATTAAAATGATTAAATATCTCAGTCTTCCAGACATGCTTTGTGAACAGGTCCTAATCTTCAGGCTACTACAGTTCGCTCCTGCGCAGGATATTTACTAGAAAAAAAGCTAACAATTACAAAAGAAGCTACATAATGGCACTACCAGAACACAAACTCGATCTTTGTTCAACAACGGTTCTTAAAAGTTTCTTAAACAAGCTATAAAAAAACTTGTGCTTATACAGAACTTGTAATCACAACCACACACACACGCACACACACACACACACACACACATACACACACTTACATATACAGTATAATAAAGAATCCCTGTCATCTACAGATACTTTTTCCCCCTCGAGGAGAGTGATGTCATATCCTGTGTACCTACTGTACCATGTCCACATTCAGGAAGTAGCCGTATTGGTTACAGTCTGTAGAAATGCATATCAGTCAAGAAGCCCCGAGGTGATCAGCCCCCCTGATAGGCTGGGTTGTTGAGTCACATGACAAAGGGGAGGGGCACCTCGGGGCAAAATAGTTCGTCTGGGGATAGAGTTCTCGTTGTGTTCTCTAAACGATCGAGGATTAAGGAAGAAGAATGGCGAGAAGAAGTGCTGTGATTGACCTACAGGCTTTAATAAAGCTACCTGATCTCGTATCACGATTTGCTCGCACTAAGGAGGAAGCAAAGGACGTTGTGAAGGTCGTAAATTCAGATCGGCTTCGCTGATTCTTCACTAAAAGAGTGATAACAACCGAGCTACAATCAGGACTTACATAATCATCAATATGGAAACTATACTTTCTGTCAGGAGATGTGGATTTAAATGTTTTATTTATGGAAGGAGTCTCCAGTCTCAGTGTGTTATAACAGTCATAGGTTTTACTTGCATCTTGTCGATGCTCCACTACTTTAACGGATTAAAAAAAGTATCAGGGATTGTCGATGATTCAACATTTTACCATCGTATCACTCTGTCGTTGATTATTTGCCTGTAATGTTTTATTCCTTACATACTGACTTTTCAGTCTGAGTTTTCTTGAATAAAACTACAGGATCCTCAGCTACATCTACACAAATGGCCCGATTTCCTTTTCGATCTGTATCGCCTTCCTTACACAACGCCAGGGCTGGCCTAGTCCCGATTAATTAATCTTACGAGTATGGAAGCAAGGACATGCTTTCATACGCAGATCTCGATGGGCGTGGCCATTACCATCTTACTCTTGTCCTGTCGATTGGGGGAGGGGCTTTTTGAAAGCTCCTCCCTCGACGAGTGCGGCTCTGACAGGATGCTACGTTTGAGAGGCGTGGGCCGAAGACAGGAAGTGCCCGGGACGGAGGCGTGCTCTCCGTGCTTATGGGCGGAGCCTCGTGTGGCCCTGGAGGCTCTACAGGAAGCTCTTCTGCGATGATGGTTGAGTAGGTCGTATTTTAGGAAGTAAAAAACCTCTTTAACGCCGCAGCGACGCTCAGGCTCAGGGGCCAGGAGCCGGCTGAACATGCGCAGCGCGTCGTCAGAGAAGCGGCGCCATTGTGAGGGCACGGTGCCCGGGGGACACGCGCCGTGCTGCCAGCGCTGAAACTCTGCGTAAAAGTTGTCACTGGGCAGCGCCGCTTCCCACGGGAAATTTCCGGTCAGCATGCAGAAAAGGAGCACGCCGAATGCCCATACGTCCTGCGGCGTTGCCACGACGATGCCCTCCGAGCCTGTGACCTGGCACACCTCAGCTGCCGTGTAGGGGATGGTGCCGCTGACTCGCTTGACGCGGCTGCCCGCCCTCCGTGTCATTCCAAAGTCGGCCAGCTTCACATGCCGGCACTCGCGGTCAAACAGGAGCACGTTTTCCGGCTTCACGTCTCGATGGACCAGACTTTTACTGTGCATGAAGTCCAGAGCCAAGCCGAGCTGCTGCACACACCGTTTGACCATGTCCTCGGGCAAACCAGCCTGAGCAAAGGACAGAGAAGAGGAGAAAAACAAAGAGGGGTGGGTGGGGGAGAGAGAGAGAGAGAGAGAGAGAGAGAGAGAGAGAAATTTAAATGAGGGGGCTGGTTAATCAAAAGCGATTCTAAAGAGCTCAGTATAAAAGCTGAAGATGAGCAAACTATCAGTCTAGGAAGAGAAAAACACACCAAGGCTCGCAAATCTCTAAGAGGGAGATTTTAATTTAAGGGGAATTAAGATTTCAGAGGCTACCGTTCAGTGAGGAGGTCCAGGCATGACCTCGGGGGGAAACGACAGAGTGACATACTGTATAAAGGATTACAATGAGAAGAGTGAACAGACTAAAGAGGCGATGGTAACACTGAAATGTGAATTCTTCTAGAACATGTTCTAATGTATTTCATAAGACATTTGTTCTTATAATTGCTTATGAAACCAAAGTACAAGTACAAAATGCAGTTTTTAAATGATGATCATTAAGAGAAAGAAGCCGCCCAAGCCTGCCTGGCCCTATGTGAAAAAGTCTCAATTCACCACTAAATCATCAATAATTAATTGTTGCCACACCCAGGACTGATTACTGCCAGACCTGTTGAATCAAAAAAATAGAACCTGTCTGACAAGCTGGAACATACTAAAAGATCTCAAAAAGCAACGGGTCATGCCATGATCCAAAGAAATTCAAGAGCTGATCAGAAACAAAGTACGGTAGAACCTCAGCATACAAAAGCCCCGCATAGGAATTCTTACCCTAAGAATTGAAATTTGGCGTAGATGCCTGGGAGCCATTCAAATTTTCCGGGTTTTTTTTTTTTTTTATCAGAGAAAGCTGTTTCGAAAGAGTCAACCCACAATACCCATGTTGCCGTCGGCATGCGTTCAAAACAGACTCTACATGATTTTTTCCTGCATTTTTTTCTTATTTTTATATATGTATCTTTTTAGTTCATATTCATAAAACTTTTTCTCAGCTCTTTATGTATATCATTTCCAATATTAAATTAGCGTGTTGGGAACTCTATATACTGTATACAGAGTATACACAGAGTATATACAGTATATATACAGTATATATCAAGAGAGCGTTATATAGTTATATAGTATTATAATATTCCCAACATACTAACTCAATACTGAATACAAAAATCAGAGATCATCATATAATTTAAAAACTGCTTTTGACGAAGGACAGATACGGCTATTTTAAGAATATTCGAATAAGCTGAGTACACAAGGCTCGGTGCCGAGAGATCAGTGGAGGAGGAATGAGCGATTGAGGTAAGGGAATTTTCCAGGCACTTTCTTTTATGATATTTTTTTTTTGTTCGTCATGAGTACATTTAGATTGGAGGGGTTTCTGTGTATTTTCTACATTTTTGGAAA
Source organism: Clarias macrocephalus (assembly GCA_011419295.1). Lineage (NCBI taxonomy): Eukaryota > Metazoa > Chordata > Actinopteri > Siluriformes > Clariidae > Clarias > Clarias macrocephalus. Next base: position 43,993 of record JAAGKR010003238.1, read on the forward strand.
TTTCTAAATTAATTCGTAAGGAAGTTGGGTCCTCAGCTACGCAACTTCCTTCACCGCAATGAGTGCCGCCTTTAAGTCAGTGGTCACTGCGACCAAACACTGGTGCCCATGGATAACAAACCATCAGAGAACCCAAAGCAAGAACGTTACCACAATCAGGTAACGAGTACGGCCACAAATTCGACCTCCTTGCAGAGCGGAGAGTAGCGCAAGTACTGCCTGCTGTTTTGTTTTCGCTCTGGTCTGGTCTCCGCCCCTGACTTGCCAACGGTTTGTTCCCTCAAGTGTGTGTTCCTGTTCTGTGTGTACGTGTTCCACAGGAGTCACAGTGATGACATCATAGGCGTGTCCTACCTGGGGAGGTATGATGTCGAAGAGGTCTCCTGCAGGTGCATACTCCTGACCGAATACATAACTCTCCTCGGTTTCAAACAGAACATCCAGAGCTTTGATGATGAACGGGCTACAGCCCAGGGCTGCCGTCAGACTGTATTCACGAAGAAAACTCCGGAGCTTGGTCTTGTTCTTACTGACGTACTTAAGGGCCAGTTTTGTGCCTGTTACACACATCACAATCACAATAAAGAAATATTTACAGTATATACTCAGTGTAATTGACAGCACGTTTCTTTTTCTCGTTCTTGTCCAGTCCCGTACACACTCTCACACTCACCTTGTGTCCTGTGAGCCACCAGATCTACTCGGCCATACGTGCCTTTCCCTAACGGACCGATCAGCTCATACTGCTGCTCCACTTCAGAGGCAGAGAGAGTGGTGATCGATAGCGCCTGCATGTCCTCCACCGGGGCTGTGCCCGCGTTAGTGCCACGCGCCACCACGGACACACCCACCTGGGCACTGAAAGGCAGAAAGTGCTTTATTAATGGCTGATTTCATTAACTATGTCGCTTTGGAGCATTTGAGAAACTAGCCTATGTGATTTTATTGTAATGAAAATGTGTAACAGCGCCACCTGCAGTACTGGAGCACTGATGAGAGCACTGATGTTTAGCTTAAACTTAAACAGGGTTTTGTTTTTTAGACATGCTAAAGCCTTAAAGAAATGCCCTGGTGCGCAATGTCTACCTAAGCTCTGCTTGACCGGCTGGAATATTACCACCCACAAACTATGCCTCCACATGCTTCAATTTCCTCTTTCTGTCTCTTTCTTATTGCACTGTTTTGCTTAAACAGCTCCTCCAAAGACTCATCGTTTACTGTATACACACAGGCCTTGGACAAATATAGCTCGTACATGTGATACCTGATGCCATGCGTGGTTTCCTGCTTTTTTGTGTTTGTTATGAATTCAGCAGTGAGTCAGTACTGTAATGCACAAGGGATGTAACTGAACCCGAATACATCATTTCGAATGAATGGATAATGTCGAATTTTCTAAACAGATACAAATAATAGGCGGGGTGTTTGAAAGGTTGCGAAGGCAGGAAGGTCAGTGACTTTGAGGTGTGCATTATGGTCTGAGCGTGAGCGAGATGTTAGTTAAGAAGCTCAAAAACAGACCACATTATTAATATCGACATCTGTTTTTTTTTCCTCTTGTGGTTTCATGGTTTCATGGGTGTGCTGGAAGGGTTCATATTCCCTGCTTAGGCCACGCCTACTTCAAGTGTTATTGACTTACACCCCTATTGTGCACAATATCAGAATGTTTATGCAATTACACGAATCAGACCAGCATCTCTCTTTGCATGGGTGATATATTCGATCCCTGCTACTTTGCTGCAGTGGCGTTATCAAGTACAAAACACTCAAACCTCTCAAATCTCAAATGTCCTGAGTAGGGGGTTTGGGAACCAGAATCCTGGTTCATTCCTGATTTAACCCTTTAAACATATTGAAGTTCTGCACAGGTCTTAAATGCATCATAATGTCTTCTAGTAGATTACCTGAATAATTCAAGATAAAGATGCCTAATTGAAAGAATGGGGGAATATTCTTTGTTGTAAGGGTTTAGGTTTGACTGGAGAAATGTTCATCGAATCACAGCTTGTTTCCGATGACTCCGAATGGACACAGGGGTTGATTACTTTCCCAGAAGTGTTTGATTCCTTGCATATTTACCCTCCGTTTTGACCGACGGACTGATACCTCATTGACCGACAGAATGTTCTACCTTCTTAATGCAGCAGAGTGCCGGTAACATCTTTTTTCCTCTTCACACACACACGCACACACACACCACTCTCGTTTCATATTCCATTATGGCTATAGTAGTGGTTTCAAATATGGGATGGAAACCTGCAAGAACTGTTTTTCGAATTTCCCTCTGCATGATTCTCAGGAACATATCCAATAACTGGGCACACGGACAGCCAGACCAGACCAGACCAGTGACACTGCTGGTGAACTCAATGTCATAATGTCCTGGTCCTGATGATCATTTCATTTCCATTCAACTGAAGATTATGTGTTAGAAACTAGGAAAAAAAAAAATAGAAGAGCCTCCTTGACTTCATGAAAACCTGCTTGTTTATTTTGACATCTTTGCTCGTGCACAAGCTTATTATAGAAAACAAGACGGTGGAAGTAACACAATGTGCAGTTTTTCAGTTGTGAGATTATTACAAGTAGAAACACCATACACGCACACACACACACACACAAAGACCAAAGTTGTGTGATTCTATTGTTTATATATATATGACACACAAAGACATGGCTGCGTTTCTGCCAGTGAGCCAAAAGATATTCAGTTTATTATTAATATTATTTATTATTGTTGATGTTATTATTATTATTATTTTCTTGCACAAGAGCCACGATGCATATTTCATTATAACGAGGTCTTATCAGGTCTCACCTGCTGCAGGCGCCCTCTCTCTCAGCTCCATGCTCCTGCATCCACGCGCCACCGGGTCACCGTTTAGGATCGAACGCACGCGCCTCCGGTAGCAATCAGCGCGCCGAAAGGGACCCGTGTTCCTGCTTGAGAACAATGAAAACTTCACCCTGACTGAATATCTTTAATATGATTTTGTCTCTAACAGACTCCAGCGGGGTGTCCTCGCGCGCCTGTGCGTAACGGCGCGGTGAAGATAAAAGGCAGAAGAGGGAGAGGACTTGGTGTTCTTTGTGTGCGCGGCGCGCGGGCTCTCCGGTGTTTGTTGCCTGTTTGCTCGGCGCGCGCACACGCGCGCGGATGACCTAGTTCCTCGCGCTCTTTAGGACGGCGTCCATCATCACTCATCCGCGCGCGTCATGTTCCCCGGCGCGCGCGCTGCGCAGATCTGACGAGGGGGCACAAGCGGTCGAGTTCAGAGTGCGTCGCGGCACGCGCTCCCGGTGTGTAGAAAAAATAAATAAATAAGAAGGAAAAGGGGGGAAAAAACACGGGGCGCACGCGTGCGCGCTCACGTGAGAGCATGGTCCTAGCGCCCGAACATATGAGTGAAGAATATATGCGAAATACTGTAGGGACATATGTGCAGATTTTATAGAGAGAGAGAGAGAGAGAGAGATTATTTTATATTGCGAGGGGCCTGGAGTCTATTCCAAGAGACTTTTGGCACAAAGCACAGGGAAAACATGTATATACTGTGTGTGTGTGTGTATGTGTGTGTTGGTCTTTCGGCGGTCGCTGCCGCACACACTTACCTCACATACAAGTTTGGCACAGGTTTTACACCGGGTGCCCTTCCTGATGCAACCCTCCCATTTTACCCAAATTTTCCCATAAGAAATAATGGAAACTCAAATTATTCGTTCCACAGCCCGAAAAATATATATAATTATACTTTTATATAATGATATATTTTATAATGATATATTTTATTTTTTTTTTAAATTATTAAAATAATGAATACAAAATAAAACTAATTAACCTGCACTTTATCTTTTAAAAAAAAGTAAAAAATAAACTCTGACAGATAAGTGTTTCCATTTGTGCGCACAGGCGCTGTGTATGTGTGTGTGTTTGTGTATGTGTGAAGCTAAAGTAAGAGGACAGGAGTTTGGGTTAGGGTTAGGCTCCTTCGTCTCATCTTACACAGTAACTCTTCCTCCTCTCTTATTTGAGTTTCACACACACACACACACACACACACACACATTAACGTAAACACTGTTTTATCAGGAAAATAAACAAGAAATCTCTCTAATGACACAAATAAAACAAATTAACCTGCACTTTACCTTTGAAAAGCATTGCGACAGAGCAGTGTGGCCACTAGAGAGAGAGAGAGAGAGAGAGAGAGTGTGTGTGTGTGTGTGTGTGTGTGTGTGTGTGTGACAATGCGAGAAAAAACGTTGGCTCAGTTGTGATCACATGACGAAAACAAGAAGCGCATGTGTGCTACATGATACTCTGTATCATAAACCAAGACTTGCTCGTTTTTCAAGTCAAAATTTATTAAACATCTTTGCTCGTCTTGTGGAATGATCACAAACCATGTTTCTTGCAATCAGAGGTTCCACTTTGTATACACACACACACCTCCAACACACACACACATGCTGTATATAAGGCCAGCACAGTGGCCTCGCACCTCCATGGTCGATGGTTTATATTCCCGCCCCGGGTCTGTACACATGGATTTTGCATGTTCTCCTTGTGCGTGGTGGCTTTCCTCCAACAGTCCAAACACATGCAAATTAATTGGTGTTTCCAAATTGCCTGTAGTGTGTGTCTGTGCGTGTCTGTCCAGGATGTATCCCCCCTCATGCCCTAAGTCTCCTGGGACAGGCTCTAGGCCCCCACGACCCTGTATACAGGATAAGCGGTGTAGAAGATGAAAATGAATATATAGAGTGTACTGTATATGAGGACTTTCCTGTGGTGGAAAACTGCTAAATGACGTACAGTATATACTGTATACACTACAACGTTTGGACACACCTTCTAACTCCATGGTCCTTCCTGATTTTTATTTCTTTCTACACTGAAAAAAAAACCTGAAGGCGTCCAAAATATACAATAATCTTATTGAGATGTATCTGCTACTTATGCTCTGTAAAGCCCAACATCTTTGGTGCTGTTTGTTAATTGGTGATTTCTGAGGCTGGTAAAATGAACTTCCCTGCAGCAGAGGTAAGTTTTGGTCCTGCTGTCCTGGGAAGGTCACACACTACTGTTCTTGCAAGGACTGCTCCAGCTGACCTTTATGTCTTAAAATAACAATTGACTGTTGTTGTTGTTACTTAATTACCTCATTCCATATATGTTATTTTATAGTTTTAAAATCTCCAGTATTGTTCTAGAATGTACAAAAGAAATCCAAACTTGCATTCAAACTTTTGACTGTACTGTATTTATCATTTAGTGGTTTTCCACTACAGGAAAGTCATCAGGACTTTCTTTCTGCCAGTGAGCCAAAAGGACCACTTTTTCTTATTAACACTAATGTAGATATACCTTTTTTCTTCTATCATTTACATCTTCCAAGTTTCCTGTCCCACTCTTTGCCTGACTTTTTTTTAAGTGTCCCACTTTTGCTTTATTATCTTCTCTCTCTCTCTCTCTCTCTCTCTCTCTCTCTTTCTATCCAGGGCGTCCTGTTTTTTTCCTGTACCGCTCTGTCCTAAAAACCGGCTGCACTGTTTATGCCTATTTTTTAGTCTGTGCTATGTGGCTGAGTGAGTGTGAGCGGGAGATATGTTGGCGGAAAGACCTTGTTGATGAGGAGAATGACCAGACTGGTTCGAGCTGACAAGAAAGATAACGCAAAAAGTCACCCGATACAATCACGCCGAGCAGAAAAGCATCACAAATTTCAAAGCTGATTGGCTGTTCAGGAATTTGAGGGTCATCCTACAAAGGACAATTGAAAGAGAACATTTCAATGGTCTGAATGATGTAATGAGGTGTCAAATATGGTGCCTGGTATGTAAAAGAAACAAAAACCCAATCCCCGCTCCATGTTAAACAAACTGCACCTTATTTAGTATATAGTGCGTTATTTTCTGCTCTACAATGTACCCTAGAGTGGACAAAGTGCCCATAATGCACTTGTCCACTTTTAATTTAGGACACAGGTAACCCTTTCTTCCCCGAGCTTAAGCTACAGTAACTTACATTATTAAATTATGACGTTTACTTTACACAGCTTAATCATGGGTGGTATTTAACATTTCAACAAGACAGCCAGCACAAACAACCAGCACAAATAAAACAAGACTATAAAAGATATTAACTTGCAAAGACGAAGGATGATTTTAGCCGAGTTTTTTTTTTTTTTTCTTTTTTTTTTTTTACAATTATCTACAGGGTAAAAAGTTGAGAATGAGTGCTGAGTTACTGTCGGATTTTAATTAGTCTTGCATTACATGAAGCCAGGAAACTAAAAATAGGTGCTGTCACCTTTACAGTTCCACATCTCCCCATCATATGCTCTTTCCTACACTGCCAGCTCACAAAAATATGGACTAATGATGAGAAGTAAGATGCTTTCCAAATCAACAGAAACCATGCGTAGTTGCTTTTCTTAGTAGAAGGTCAGCTGATGCGGTGCACCTGACTCCCACAGTGCCATTTTAAAGCTGGCCAAATTTAAAATCCTTAAATCTTGTGGGTTTTTTGTTCCTCCTTTATAGTAGAAACAATTCCTGGCAGAAAGGCTCATTTCTAAAAATTGTGCACAAACTGCATCCAAGCAAATTTCCTGCAAGCCCACACATTTGCGTCACATTCTCTGAAACACTAGCATTTGGGATTTACTGAAGCGGGAACTAGAGGGTGCAGGATTGTGCTAGGAGAGACGGAAATCCCTTACGTCTCCCCCTTTCGCTCTTATCCAAGGACGTCATCGAATAAAGGACAAATTGATTCATTTCCAAGGACACCACCTGTAACATAAGTAATGAGTAATGAACAAAATGATGGCCAGTAAATTCTGTATTTGTATTAAAAACATGATAAAAAAAAATGAAAATATGTATGTTTTGTGTCATTCTTCCTTTCTAGTAATTATTCATTCCCTTTATTTTATTCTTTAAAAAAATGGCAACTTATCAAATGAAAAAATGTGTTCACAAAAAACTGTAAAAAAAAAAAAAAAAACATTTTGCAATATTTCTACACTGCAAATTTTTTTAGTAAACATTACATGAACATAAAGCAGACTCAATAGCCCGAACCTATGACTTTTCCGGTGTATGTTTATGAAGATAACAAGTGTCATGGCTTGAAAACTTCAGCTATAGTACCAGACAGCTGTGATTGTTTTGTGCGCTGAATCCTGTATAGTCGCATAATATGGAAGTATAACAGTGCCAAAATTCCCCAAAGCAAAAAGGCATGTTGAATTACATGACCTGAAAAAAACTTGTTGCAATAAAAATGTTAGAATTTTTCTGCATTGCAATTTGATCTCAATTGAAAAAAAATCTTTACAGCATTTACAATGCTTGAAATATCTGGCACTGCAATTTATTGTGGTTGGATATTTCAAATGAAAATATTTAAGTTATTAAATTGATATATATTTAATAATATTATTTTCGAATGTTTCAAATACAATCTTCATTATTTTTTAACATCACAAATTCAGGTTGAGAAAATTCAGGTCTTCACATCCGGGATATCACAGGAAGACCAAGACTGACGATTGCTGCAGTCTGATCCACAGTGAACACTATAAATTGCAGTGCCAAAAATTTTTATTCTGTAAATACTGAAGTTTATTATTATTTTATTTGTTTTTTTAATTCAGATTAAATTGCAATGCATTAAAATTGTATTTTCCGTTCATGTAATTCAACATGCTATTTTGCTTTGGGAAATTTTGGCACTGTTATACTTCCATTGCATAATCCTGTTGAATTTGTGCAATCATTCATTACATCATTATGACAGGAACATTATATAAGGTTTGGTAAAAAAAAAAAAATAATAATAAAAATAATAAAATTGGGGATTCAAGAAGATTTCCCGCCTACATAAACAAAGCTCCTGGATTGTAGCGTTCTCAATAGAGCTAGCTAAATAGAATTAGCATTAGCAACAACTATGACTCATGACTTGACCATTCAACTGCTCGCTATTAAAGTTATAACTGTGTAAAATTTGTCCCAAATTCAGTCAAGAATGTCTTCAGTGTCTTGTTTGTTTTTGCTTTTTTTTTATTTTTATGAGTTTTTGAGGTAACTGTGTTAACATTTCAGAATCATCAGCATTACTAGCTAAACAACAGAGAACATTCAACAGCCAGAAAGCCAAATTATAAATGTGAGAAATGCTGAATTTGGCATCACTGTCATGTTTGGTTAATTATTCATTTGTCTCAATAACACCTTATGAGCTTTATAAGCTTGCGTAGTAACATCCTGTTTTCCTTTGTAACCCTTCGTGAAAATGGATCTACTTTATTCATTCCATAAAATGTACAATATATACAAAATGAAGCTTTACACAAATTACCATGACATGGAGCGACACTGCTAATTATGCCTCCAGCTGCATCCCCTTCACCAGTAATAAAATACTCCATCATTAGAGGAGTGCTGATGTTGCAGATTTCACTTTGAGATGTGGTGGAGGAAAGGGGGATTAGGAAGTGTCAGTAGGTGGCAACTCAAACAAGCGCTGTGGAACACTGTGGAAAGATAACTGCTTAAAGATTTCCCTAGGCAATTGTTAGTCACATTAAATAACATTTAAAAGATCATTACTAAGATCACGGTGACACTTCATTTTACAGTAGAGTACATCCCTACGAGGGGTCGTTCAAGTCACACTGGGAATTTCTCACGAATGAAGGCATAAAACATTCAAGTACAGTACGGTGATACTCGGCTGAGGGGGGTGGAGGGGGGGGGGGTCAGAGAACGCCTGATCCTTTAAAATGGATGTGTGGGAACTGTACATACAATTGTTCATTAACACCACTTGCACGTTACAGGAACTCGGCTGGGAGTTGTTGCCACATCCCTCGTACTCACTCCAAAAGGAGCTAAAGGAGTTCCAACGTTTCAATTGTGAAGCAGGCAGTCCCATCAAGACTCTGATATACTGAGAAAACTTTCTAACGTGATGGTATCCAGGCACTAGTGAAATGCAGGGATGAGTGCATTTAGAGAAATGAGAGTTTTCACTCTCATAACCATGTTCTGTTATTCTGCACAATCAAATCGCGGTTTGACTTGAACCTTTAATATAGTACAATAATAAATTGAATGGTGGCATGATGTGATCATGTCCCAAGTATTTTAGCAATCTTTTAGCACAGGCATAATCGAAAAATTCCTAGTTCGCCTAGTTTATGGATTATTTTCCTAAAACCCGTTGGGTGTCAGGAATTTGAGTCGTAGCAACCTAGTGTAGTGTAGCTCACTAAGTCAGGGGGAAAGTTGTAGAATGTAACACTAACAACACTAACAACTTGTACATTAGGGCAAGATGAAGTCTGGTTGCCCTGATTTCACTTCCTGGATTCACCTGGATGATGAAGGGTTTTATTTCTTTTTTTGGCGGGAAAAAAACAAAGGATTGTGTTTGTCCCTGCTCTGTATAATCACACACTTAGTAAGCGATTTTGGGTCAGTGTCTACAAAAGTGTGACAGTTTCTTTTTACTGGAACCCTGACTCGTCAGGCTCACATCTCAGATTAAAGGTACTGTACTTGCCGAGCTCAGTTCCTGCAGATTATTAATTGATTACTGCCCCCTCTAGTCAGACAACCGGAACCGCAAGGAGGTGAAAAAATACAGGGAGAAAACTGGGACATTACCATGGAAACTGCTGTGGCAGACCGCAAGGGTCCTTCAAGGTCATGTATGAACAAGTCCCGGTTGCAGTCTGGGGCATGTAAAAGGGAAAAGGTCGACTTTTATTGAAATGGAAATGCGCAGGTCTTTTCAGTACGTGAACTCTAATGGCGGGAATGTCATTTCTCTTATTGCATGATCTCTTCTGAAAACGTCCATACACAAACAATATCACCCTTTTTGTTTGTGTGTGTGTGTGTGTGTGTGTGTGTGTGTGTGTGTGTGTGTGTGTGTGTGTGTGTGTGTGTGTTTTTCCAGATCCCTTAATTACTAATACATGTATTATTTTTATTATTGCAAGTTCTACCTGTCTCACATCTGACTTACGGCGTGTGTGTGTGTGTGTGTGTGTGTGTGTGTGAGGTGTTTGATTTTCCTCTTTCACTCGGTTTCCGTGTATGTAAATCTCTCTTCTATATTCTGTTATGCCTTTCACTGTATATCCACCAACACACTGCTAGGGAACGAGTTAAGATCCGGCCCACATTTCCAAAGGTTTAAGAGAAAAAAATATATGTTTAATCGATTATTTTTGTGTGTGTGATGGATTTAATTATCGGGATGTGTAGATAAGGAGACAGGAGGAAAAAGATACAAGGCAGGTCGAGTGCTTCCTGTTCATATTCAAGTTTCAAATGATTTTGGTGGTGGTTTGAGTATTTTAGAAACAGCTGATCTCATGAGATTTCACGCAATGTGGAGGAAAAGGAAAAGAAGAAACATCTACTGAGCAGCAGGAAACGTCTGAAAAGGCAGAGGTTGAGTAATCAGGCTGGTTTGAGCAGACAGGAAGGCTATGGTAACTCAAATAATTACTCTGTACAGAAAGGCAGAAAAAGCATCTCAGAATGCACCTCACATCACGAGGCGAATGGCCTCCAAAAAGCAGAAGACCATGTTGTGTTCTTAGCCAGGAACTAGTTTAAACTGGGCCATTAAAGACTGGAATAAACAATACACCATTTACTGCATGAAAAATGTAACAAACCAGTGTGTGTTGGTGTTTCCTTATTGTGAAACAGTACATTTTGTCATTCAAGCTAAAAAGTGAAACTCTCATATATACTAAATTTGTTTTACATGTAAATGTAAAAAACATTTTCTGCTTTACTTTCGATGATTATCGCTTACAGATAATGAAAATCAAAAAAATTGTATAATGAAAAAATACAATACAGAAGCGATCAACATCTATAAAAACATGTTCATTTATGCACTCAATACTTGGTCGGTAGCATGAATTACTGCTTCAGTGTGGCATGGCACGGAGGCGATCGGTCTGTGGCAGGCCTGAGGAGTTATTAAAGACCAGGTTGCTTTCATAGCAGCTTTCAGCTCATCCGTATTGTTGGGTCAGATATTTCTCATCTTCCTTTTGACAGATTCTCTATAGGGTTCAGGTCAGGAGAGTTGGCTGGTCCATCAAGCACAGTGATATCATGGCCAGCAAAGCTGTTAGTGGTAGTTTTGGCACCCTGGGCAGGTGATAAATCCTGCTGAAAATGAAATTGGCATGCCATAAAGGTTCAGTAGACAGAAGCATGAAGTGCTCCAAAATCCCCTGGTAGGTGACTGCTTTAACTTTATACTTGATAAAACACAGTGGACCAACACCAGCATGAGACCAGGTACCGCAAGTCATCATCGACTGTAGAAACTTTAACTTGGAGCCTGTGCTCTAGACTCTAGATTAACAAATGAAAGGCAGCATTTACTTCCGTATTAAAAGAGGACTTATTCCTGTTATCCCTGTTTTCCCTGTTGCTTAGTCAGCAATCTTCCCTATGTGTTTATTGAACAAAACCGAGACATGCACAGCATTTATACAGTACGAGAAGTAATTTACTCAAACTGGATAGAAATCTTCTAATATCTTTATGATTTTCATGATCATCAAAAATCAAGACATAAAAAGCTTGAGAAATTTCACTTTATATCTAATTAATCTAGAATATATACTTTTTACATTAAATTGTGAAAGAAAAACTTTTTTTTTTTCAAGTTGCACTATACATCAAAAATCAGAGATATCAGATACAGCAATTTAGACAGCACGCTCATTCTACACCACAGGGCACGCATCCTGACGCTCGGATACACTGAAGTTTGTGTATGTTGAATTAAGGGGAAATGTGTGGGTGCGTATTTGACTGCACCCTGCGCACGAGACCGGACTAAAATAGAAATCCGAGTCCTCCTTGTTCTGCACGCTGAGTCATATGGAGTCCCTGCAGTGCTGGAAACGGTCCAGGATGAGTTGTTCAGTAGGCAGCACCAGACGTTCGGATAGTCGTTGGAGAAAGTTGCGTCCCAAATGGTGCACTTGCTTGCGTCTTTCAGTTGCTAAGAAGCATAATTTTGCCATTGACTAAAAGTTTGTCATTTGTGGTGAATCTGCTGATCGGGAACAGATGGTTGTTGTTAGACATTCAAAGACCTAGAAATCTCCGAGCTTGTGGTTTGTTGTTTGGCAGGTCATTCCTAAAGCCTGACCTGCTACAGGAGTAACCTTACAGATTGTACGCAGCCCGGTCTTGTTTGTCTACAGGCCTGCTGGGATTCCCTGAGGAAAACCACACCCTAAAACACATACTGTAAGCCTAGTGCGCCAGGCACCAACGTCTGTGCTGAAGAAACATCACACCTCTGAATCCGGGCATGTACTGTATAATCTTTCGCAAGACTTCCATTTTCCTTGCCAGATTCACACACACACCAGGCTGTTAAACAGGCGTGACAGGGCATCTGCAACAAAACTATTCCTGTCAAATCACACTACGCCAGTCCGCGCACGCTGCTACATGCACCCTTGGGTGTGACCTCCCTTGTCAAGCAGGGTGAGTATGCCATCTGCGATTTTTCTCCTGCGTTTCCCATGCCATCTGAGGTCTGTTAATGTCACCTTCGGCAAAGAGAAGAGCTGGATTGATGGACTGTTGAGGAGTACCAGCTGGCACCACATTTATCTACCAACCTTGGGGAAAGTCGACGTGTCCCGATAAGGAGCGCTAATATAAAAAGCTAGACCAATTTACCATACGGCCCAAAAAAGTCTTTCATCTACTGCACATGGGAACCAGTCCACATACGATAGAACTGTTTCGATCAAAGCATATTCATGTTTTAGAAGGGCCCAGCCAAAGTGCAGACCTACATCCGGTTGAGAATCTGTAGCAAGACTTTCTGTTCCATGACGCACTCAATCCAATCTGACTGAGCAAAAAAGAATGGACAGAAATTGCACTCTCGAGATGTGCAAAAGTGGTAGAGACACACCCCAAAAGATGTGCAGCTGTAATGGCAGTGAAAGGTTTTTCTACAAAGCATTGACTCACGGGGGATGAATACAAATGCACACTACACTTTTCAGATGTTTATTTGTAAAAAGATTTTGAAAACCATTTATCACCAAAAAAAAAACCATTATAACACTTTGTGTTGGTCTAGCACATAAAATCCCAATAAAATACATCTACGTTTGTGGTTGTAGCATAAAAAGTGCGGGAAAGTTTGTTACTTTTGTAACTATCTATTGTACACATCTACTGTATGTATATTGTATGGTGTATATACCGTACAGTATAGTGTAAGGGTGCCAATAATTTTAAAAGCAGAGTTTTGCACTTTTTTTTTTTTTTTTTTTGCATAAATTTTGGAATATTACACAATCATTATTTATATCAAAAAGATCAAAGTTGCGCTGGAACCACTCTGTTAACCCATGATCACATTTTGTACCCGTGTCTTTGCGTCAATCTTTCTGACTCACGTCTTTGCTTCTGTATTTTGACTTTTTCCTGATTTCAACATCTGAAAGGAAAACGTGGCAGTGACTCAGGACTTAAATCGTGCAGTGATGCAGGCGGAACTGAAGTGATGAGTGTAAGAATGACAAACATGTAACTTTCTTACAGGACACAGCAGGTCCATCCGATTCCCGTGTGTAAGGTTTGATCAGAGACTGCGGCTCGCTCGTTGATTAGAGGAGTTCGGCAAAAACAGCAGTTGGAGCGGATTTAGAGTTTTCACGGTTCTCAAAATAAACCGACAGAGAGTGAAATTTAGAAGAAGGATGGCGGTTCGGTCCGAGATTAAGTGTGTCATTTCCAAATGCCGGTGTTTATTAAGCATCTCGTTCTAATATAATATTGTTTCTATAGTAACAGTTTCCACAGACACGCAGTGACTGTGGCATAAACAGATGAATAAAGTATGAATGAATGTGGGGATGTATCTACAGTATGTAAAAATCAACGTTTGGAGGGAAAACGGTGGGGTTTGGTGACATGAAGATCTCCTCAGCAATCAGGACGTTCCAGGAAACTCCACGAAGGTGTCTTGAGAACCTTATGAATCAGAATGAAAGTCCTGTTTATGTGAAGGCATTGCCACTGAACACTAAAGTATTATAAGCTTTTTAAAAAAAGTGACTAGCTTTACCTTAAAGTGTGTGTAAACATTTGATCTTAATATTATGTACGTCGACTCAAGCCTACTTCGTTTTTTTTGACAGTTTGACCAAAAGTAAAACCACATCCGCATGATTATGATTACATCATTTCACACAACTTGAGTGCTACCTCACGCAAACCACTTTTCCTAGACTGTTGGTATCACACGATCTCCTTCACACACACACACGCGCGCGCGCAAACACATATTGACATGATCACTGAAGAAAAATTCGGCCTTTACCTCCCACGCACGTTACGACTCGATTTACTGATTCGATTCTTTCAGACAAATCTGATTCAAGTGAATCGAGTTCTGCCCCACAGCAGCCCCATCCTGCTCACGAATCACCATGTGACTGCTGACCAGAGACCACAGTTAAGTTAGTGGGACTTATTTCAAATCCGTATCTCAATATTATTTTAGAGTTTGTGATTAAAGAAGACTTATTACCTTAATCAATAGTTTTTACTCATGGTATGCTTAACTAAAATCTATGGCTTTTGTATTTATTCAATCACGATGCTTCAATGTATTTAAATGGTATTTTAAACAATCTGTCTTTCATTAAGGTGGCACACTGGTGTAGTGGTTAGTACTGCTGTATTGCACCTCCAAGGTTCAGGGTTTCATTTCTCAGTTAAATGATAATAGAAACGAATATGGTCAATGTGCTTCGTTCAATGTTTCTAAACACTAATCCTGAAGATAACTTTCCCCCAAACTTACAAATTTCATGCAACGTTATGAACAAAGGTATTGTTTACTTTGAAGATGAACTCAGATAAAAAAAAATAAATAAATAAATAAAAACAATTTCAATGGCTAAATAAACAGATTATTGAAATATTTATTTATCTAAAACAATTCATAGAGCATGACAAATTCCCCTATAATAAATGCATTAGAAAAATGGGAAGAACGTTACATATGCAAATATTTCCCGCTCCACAAAAGGGTAGCTAGTCACGTGACTAGAGTTTATTATAAAAGGCACAAGAAAACTGTAACAGTTTCACCAAAAACTTTCCTTAGGCAAAGTAGATTTTAAATAGGACAGCAGTTTGAAAGATGGAGATTGTGTGATTTGATGCACTTTGCATTCATTTGCCAAAAAAATTTATTTGGATACTTGAGGTTTTATGCAAATGCAGCAAGACATTTGAAACTTGCTGCATTTGAAACAAACGTTTGAAACAACAACAAAAAAAAAATCAACCTTTATACTGGCTATACATTGTATGTGTTGTTTTTATTTAGTTCATGTACAGACATAAAAATTATTTTAATATCACTGATTGAGGAAACCAGAGTACCTAGAGAAACACACAGACCCGAAGCAGGAATCAAATTAGTTTTAAATATGGGGGGGGAAAATGGAAGGTCATGAAAACTGCCATCCCATTACAAAGGTGGGTTTTTATAGAGGTTTCAGGTCTTCTCTAGTCATGCAAACTAGACTGAGAAACAGAGAACTAACAGACCTAATAGAGGGAGAAAAGAACTCCCTGAGGGTAGTGACTACACCGAGGACGCCTTTGGAGAGGCCCTGTGTGATACAGCCAGTATGATGGAGTACGCAAGACAGGCTGGATCAGTAGTTCTCCATGCCGTTCAATCACTACACACAATACCGGAGGACATGAAAGATCTGTGAGTCATGGGTAAAGGTGCAAACCGGTCTACTGATTACAGTATATACTGTAACAGTGCAGACAGCAGACAGGTTACTTCTAACTACTCTGATAAACCAGTACTCATTTGGGACTAGATTTAAAGTATTTCTCAATAGCATGCCACTTTCAAGCCTTGTTGTAGTAGCATGGAAAGAGGTGAAATTTCTCACTCACAAGGTTATTGAACTGCTCAAGTCTAAGCTTTTTTACTGCCAGGGTAGGGAATGCAGAAATGCGTGAAGATGAGATCTCCGTATGTACTGAGAGGGAACCGTATGTACAGGATGGTGGTGAGTTATAAAAGAGAGAAATTAGAAAACTGTCCAAAGAGTTTACTCCTCTGAATACCACATGTGGAACATTGGGGGAAAACTGAGGAACCCTCATGTCGTAGTAATATGTTTCAACCTGAGGATGGCCAATAAATAGAACAGAGATAAAAGACTACTGTTAAGTACAGGAATGAATTTCAGGTGTTGAATAGTATTAGACATGATGCAAAACACAGGCCTCTAGAAAAGGAACAAGTGGCTGCTAGTGAGGGTTACAGTATACTACAGGTAACAGGTGTCCATATTGCCAATCATGTGCCATTAAAAGTCATATCACTTTGAATAGACACGGAGCTGGCATGTTGGTGGTAAAAGGCAGAGAGGCTGGAAATCTGCAGTCACTGATTTTACAAAAAGGTAGAGTATGAACATACTGAGAAGGATAAACCTCCCTGTGATGTGGAAACAATTCAGTAGCAACAGTCTGATTACTCTTCACTCATCGTCTATATCACTTCATCCTGTATACAAGGTCACAGGGGGCCTGAAGCAGGTCTTTGGACTGTGGGAGGAAACCGGAGTACCCGGAGGAAACCCACCAAGCACAGGGAGAACATGCAAACTCCATGCACACGGACCCGAGGTGGGAATCGAACCTGGACCCTGGAGGTGCAAGGCGACAGTGCTAACTACTACGCCACAGTGCCGCCTATCCTATCAAGAAAATGATCCAATTTTTAAAATAGAATGAATAAATCAAGGGTTGTGTATAGAGTGATTAAAAACAATACGACAATAAAAAAGCAATACAACTCTCTGTAGAAGCTCAGTGGCACGCGCACGTTCTCTCGCGGCCGAGCTTTTCTCTGCCTGCGCCGTTTCCACAGGGCTAAGGGAAACGCATCTCGGTGGGGGGAACAAACTTCCACGCAACACTAGGAGCAACCTGATTGGTGTTCGTGTCAGACTCTGATTATGTAGTCAGAGGTCTCCCTGAGTTCCTCCAAATATGGAGAGACAATGGGTTTACTACCGCTGTAGCAAAAAGAGAAATTGTGGAATTGTGAGCTTAATAGGCAATTTACATGGTGAGAAATCAAGACAATAAAACAATAAAAGACAATGAAATACAATTGAAACCAGCAATTGTGTTTAAAAATGTGAGATGGTACATTAAACCATAAAGGCTTAGGATTTATAAGACATTTTTAACCAATTTATCATAAACACATAGTTGACACCAGATTGTGCCGCTGCTTCAAGTTAGTCATATTAAATAAATGATGTCTGCAGCAGGGAAATATGGAAGTAAAATATGGAAGAAGATAAATTGGCACGTAAATTGTATGCATTGATAGATAACGAGAGCAAGCTGATAAGATAGTGTCATGATGCTCAATGATGTCATTTTACTAATAAATACCTGGGTAACTACCTAAAAGATAATGGTTTGAATGTGACAAACTACAAAGAAACGTATCATTGTATGAACCTGAGTTGTAAGTCATGTAGATGAGCGATGACCTCGTGAGATGTTAGTGAAGAGACTCTCCTCAGTGACTTTGACAGGCGTAAGAACTTAGTATAGATTTTGCGCGCCCTATTTTGCCGAGTCCTTTGAGGAAAGATCAGTATTTCCTCTGCTCTATTGACAATAGCAATAAAACCACAGGCCACAGAGGAAGTAGTAATACAGTGTCCGAAAGAATGGATTAAATATCATGCTAAGCTGTTATCTATTCGTGCTGATGGCGCCCATAATATTTCTTATGGAACTGACTGATGCACCCAAAAGTCATGATTCTAGAAGAAGTGTGCTGTAGAAGTATGTACCGACTACAGCTGATTAGACATAATTGGAATGTATCTTTGTTAAGAATGCTTTCTAAGGGATGGGCATTTATTTGTGAAAAACAGCAACAGAACTCCGCAATTATTGTGGGCAAAAAAAGAAGACTAAGACTAAGGTGTATGCCCAAG
Source organism: Clarias macrocephalus (assembly GCA_011419295.1). Taxonomy (NCBI): domain Eukaryota; kingdom Metazoa; phylum Chordata; class Actinopteri; order Siluriformes; family Clariidae; genus Clarias; species Clarias macrocephalus. Next base: position 62,094 of record JAAGKR010003238.1, read on the forward strand.
AAGAGCCCAAATTGGTTAGGAAATTAGAAGATCCTACAGCGGCCAAAGCGCAGAGGATGGCAGTTGAACCCTGTAATGAAGGGTGGTGTGCCAATCGCGGTAGTTCTATTAACCCTTTAGGCTACAAGGACCATTGTAATTTGGTCTGGGCTTACAAGCCCCATATTCCGTAGGAATATCTTGGAGGTTTCCATTACCTCAAGTGTATTAAACCAAAGTACTGTATACCCTTTATTTAACTGGCGTCAGAGGGTGGATAAGGGAGAACTTAGAACTTAAATATTAGGTTCGTTCTGTTGATGCATTGCAAGCATGGAATCGTATAGGATATGAGATAAGTATTTATCACATTGCAGAGATGGTGTCTCAGAATAAATTGTTTACACATATAACGTGTACAAGAAAAACTTTGAAGGAACAAAATAAGGCCTCTTGTAGCCTTGCAAATGAAGAGAGAAATAACCAGTCCCCGGAAATAACCACACCCTCACGTTTTAACTGGTGTAGAAGCCATTGAATATACAGAACCCACTGGGAATAGATGATTGGGGGGCTACAAATTGGACAATATTGGATTACCTTGCTGCACTGCCTGATCAAATTATAAGAATGTTACTAGCACTGCACACTTTCCAATGGCCTGTAATTACAATTATAGGAGATAAGAATTGTATAAATGACATGCTGGTGTACCCAGTTGGGATGATGTTGGACACTCGGGGCAAGCCTGGAACAGATATACCATATCAAAAGAGGTGAGTATGCTAAAAATGATAGCGACAGATGTCCTTATCGGTTTCCTGAAACTCCTCATTGCTCTTGGGGATGGACAGATCATCAATCAGAGGTAGATACGGGAAATGGTCTTCCCTCACCTGGGTCGGCCATTCCTATTCCTTTGCACATCTGCTCTGTAAACCTGAATAAATATGATTGGGAAGCAAAGGTGGATTATGGATATAATCTGTATGGATTTACGTACTCCAGTAGAGGAGTAGCATCCGGGTTCTATACCAGTTATTCCATTACCCACTGGTAAATTTGTGTCAAAAACAAACATTGATTCAATTTAAGACACCATCTAACCTAACCACCCCAGTTACCACTTTGATTGAACCCTCATCAAATGGGGCAAATTGGGCATGGGTACATAACATGCATTTGTATATAGGCTATGCGGATGATTCTAGATGGTATCAAAGATGGGGGACCAAATCGAAGAATATATTTGTGGGTGCAGGAGATGTTTTTGTAAAAGTTAAAAAGGTAGCCACTGATGGAGGGAGTTGTTGTGTATATGAAAAGACATTGTGTGGTGGAAGAGTTGAAACTAAAGACTTAACTAGTAAATGTTTTACTTCCATGACAACTTGTTTTCGGGGGATATTAAATGTGTGTCTATATTGTTTTTCTGTAGTAGAAAGCATATTTCGACGGCACGTTGGTGTACTGGTTAGCACTGTCGCCTTGCACCTCCAGGGTCCGTGTTCGATTCCCGGCCAGGCTTGATTCCCGTCTCTGTGTGCATGGAGTTTGCGTGTTCTCCCTGTGCTTGGTGGGTTTCCTCTGGGCACTCCGGTTTCCTCCTGCAGACAAAAGACATGCAGATTAGGCTAATTGGCGTTCCCAAATTATCCGTAGTGTGTGAGTGCATGTGTGTGTGTGTCATGTGATGGATCGGCACCCTGTCCAGGGTGTACCCTGCCTCGTGCCCTAAGCCTCCTGGCATAGGCTCCAGGCCACCTGCAACCTCACGGTATAGATGATGAGTGAGTGAGTGAGTGAGAAAGCATATTTCTGCAAATTATTTATGACCTCAAAAGGTAAAATGTTGTTAGGGTGATGCTGGAAGGGAAGTATTGTAAGAACACGAGTCATATAAGAAGTTCTGATGTACTCTGACTAACTGTTTATTTGGTTTTTGTTCTTTGCTTTGGTTACACAGGTCCTTGTATTGATTTTTGTTTTCTTTAGGACATTTTTGCTTAGTTATCCACGTCTATCTTACATGGCTTTATTTTGCTTAAGTTGTAACTGGTTTCATATTAAATCAATAAGAGGACTACTTCCCGTTGTGAGTCCAGTTTTCCAGTAATGTTTTCTTGGGCGACCCCGGGGACTACATTCTCAAGGACTTATACGAAAGTGAGTGCTGAATTATCCTCACACTGATCTTTACAGAATTTGACACTGAGAGTGGTTCGCCCCTAAGCCGGTAGATATCCCTTCTTGGTTGTTGGGGTTGGGATATTTATCACAGGCGCACGAGGGTGAAGCACTTGTTACATTAGCCGTGTTGAGCTGTTTAAATTGTCTCTGGTTTCCACTGATTTATAACCAACAGCTGCAAGTTTTGGCATCATTTTGGCCACAAAAAAAAAAAAAAAATGAATGAGAGCTGAATAATTTTCGATTCTCGGGAATCGATTCGTTCATTCGATTCAGTTAAAGGAGTCGTTTGGGAGAACCGAAGCCTCAGCATGCAGACTCTGGGGGAGGAGAGTGACAGAGAAGTGGGGGTTTTGTCGGGAAGATTTTGGGAAACGCGAGAGAGCGAGCGAGAGCGAGCGCGAGCTTTCCGCGCAAACAACAACTAAACTTGTCCAAACATCTCCGTGGGACTGACGGGAGCGTCACGGTACGTTGTTTCGGTTTATATCCAGATTTATCCGACTCTGAGCACGACTGAGTTTAGTCTAACTCTCTGTAGGAGTTTCTGGGTTTTCTGTCGGGGAAAAAAAAAAAACAGACGTCGAGAAGAAATGTTGCTGAAGAAAATGTTGCAGTGATTCATAAACGTCATCGTGTTTCTGTCTTCTTTGTAAAACACTCAGTCTCATCATAGCATCCCTCACGTGATGTGTTGGGCCTTTTTGTCGCCTTGTACACATGATAAATATTACACGATTTAAATAAACGCCGCTAAACACCGCGCACTTGTGTACTAATGAGTACGCTAAAATAGTACACGTTCATTTGTTGCCATAGTAACCATAGGCTGAGCCTGACTCACTCAGAAACGCGTCCGAACGCAAATCTACATAATCAACATCAAATGTGATGAATATAAATAAAACACAGTTCTCACTTGATGTTGTATTTTGTTTAACTAATTATGAGTTAATCGCTGATTAGGAAGTTTGGTTTGCGTGAGTGTCGGTTAATTTAAGTAACACTTGATTTCTCAAAATCTTGGTCTCTGATCAGTTTTCAATTCTTTTCCAGGCGAATTCATAAAAAATGTCATCGTTCCTCTAGTAAAGTAACGACTTCTCAACAGCGAATTGCGAGACAGGTGATGCATATAATCCTGAGTCTTGAGCAAGGCTGGTAATAATGAAATAAAAAGAAAGACAATAAATATTTATTGATGATTTTCGAGAGATACGTTTCATTTAGGATACTGTATGATATATCTCTGGTCTCTGTGGCACTGTTGGCTTAGCAGTTAGCGCTGTCACCTTGCGCCTCCAGGGTCTGGGTTTGATTCCCGCCTCGGATCTGTGTGCATGGAGTGGACCGTGGGAGGAGACCGGGGGACCCGTAGGGACACTCCATGCACACAGATCCGAGACGGGAATCAAACCCGGGAGCTAAAACCTAATTAGCAAATTATGGTTAATTGATGTTCGCAAATTGCCCGTAGTGTGTGTGTGTGTGTGTGTGTGTGTGTGTGTGTGTGTGTGTGCATTGTGATGGATTGGCACCTCACCCAAGATGTACCCTGCTTCGTACCCTAAATCTCCTGGGATAGGCTCCAGCCCTCCGCAATCCCGTATACAGGATAAAGCGAAATACTGTAGGCGCTGAGTGAGTGAATGAGATGGAGGCCCGAGTGTCGGTGCTTTGTAACAGTTGTAATAGTGCTTTGGAATGTCTTCAGGACATTTTACTTCAAGAGAAAGACAAGTTATAAATATTGGACATTCAGGAATGTAACAATAAAAGGATAAAATTATGACACAATCCATCTGTAGGATTGTACAGGACCTGCCTTATTATACCACCTCAAATGGTGAAAAATTATTTAAATGGAAAATAAAAAAAGTTTAAAAATCAATTTTGGAGTCCTTGTGGCCAAACAAGAGAAGTGTGATACTTCACTTAATCAGCTGAAATACCCATCAGATAATGCATGTTTTCATACCTCAAACTCACTTTATTTCATGCCAGAGGAGAGGTATCTTCTTATATGATGTCACAGTAGGAGGAGGGTCTAATTAGCTTGTTTCAGCATCTTTCATCCTACAAAAAATGGAAGAAGAATGTATTTTTTTCTGTATGCACCTCAGATCTAACCAGAGTTTCCACTCTGTTTCCAGGCCATCTTGTTTTTCTGAATCATCTGGACTGCTTAATTTTTTTCTTTTCTTACTTTTTTTTTTGGCCACAATGTGCTGGAGTGTGGCAGTCATTATTTTGGCACTGAGTCTATCTGCAGTACGCTCGTGTTTGATAATCAGTGAAGTAAATTGCAATAATCCCAACCTTGACACCAGCGAATTTGTAGAGTTGTTTGCACTTAACGGTAGCTCCACCTCTCTGAATGGCCACACCCTCGTTTTCTATAATGGCAATGGCAACGTGGCGTACCGCGTCGTGGACCTGAGCGGGCACAGCACGGACGAAAGAGGATTCTTTCTCATCGGCTCAGCTTCGCTCAAGCCATCGCCGGCCATCCAGCTTCCTCCAAACTCGGTCCAGAACGGCCCCGATGCCATCGTCCTGTACGGCCCGTCCTGGGTTCCTGTAGCCGAGAAAGGCAACGTCTCTGCTATCGGCCTGCTGGATGCCGTAGTCTACACGTCTCCCCGGGCACAAGGCACTGCGGAAACGTTGTCGCGCATTCTTACACCTGGTTCTGCCCCCTATATTGAGGATGATAAATTTTCAGCGGGAGACGAGTCCATCCAGAGGTGTTGGCTTTCTGATAACTACTACAGCTTTCAAAATGCCGCGCCCACCCCGGGACAGCCAAATATCTGCCCACCCGCAAATCCTGGACACTTGTGGATTAGCAGAATCCAGTTGAGTGGAGGGGCCCTGACTGGACCTGTAGACATCAGCGTCGGAACAGAAAGAGGGCAGATGACCGTAGTGGTGTATAACATGCAGACAAACTCTGTGAAGACCAGTGTAGGGTTTCAAGCCAGTGAACCTGGGAATGTCTCTGTAAATCTGGACACAACCGCTTTGTCAGGTAATGTCTAAATGCACCTAAATGGTGTGTTCATCCTGACTATCGATCCTTTGGATAAGCCTTTTTTTTGACATTTAACCTTTCAGATTTAGACGGCTGGGCGTTGGCGGTGTACCAGGGAAAGGCTGAAGATTTCCAAAAAGGCAGCCTACTCACTCAACTTGAGCCGCTTGATGCCTTCGTCTGCAGCGGACGTGTTAACGCCCCAAGCGCACTTCTCACAGAGACTCTCATACCAGGCAGGAAAGCCTTCAAGCTCGACAGCAGGTCATTTCCACGGCCAAATCAGGGAACAAATTATGTGTAAAACTGTTTTATTGTTTATTCTGTGCTGAATGTTTCCCTTAAATTTTTTTCCACCAGGTTTTTAGGAGTCAGCTCTTATGTCACGCGGTGTGGTACGGCTCACTGGGCCAGAGACCCCGGCGTATTTCAGCATCAGATACAGAGGCCGAGCGAGTCCAGTCACTGCAACTGGTATAGCACCTGCCCTTACAGCACGGGTACGGACTCCTCTAACCTTCGATGTCAGAATGTGAGGTCTCGAAGTTTATATGTACTGTAGTAGTCTTACCACAGTGCTGTTGAATTCTTGATTCTGATTGGACAAAAGCAGTTGAAATTCTATAACGGCATTAAATATTAAACATTTGGATACAAGTAGACTTTTTCGTTATGAGACAAATAAAACTTCTAATCAGTCACTCCAGGAATTGCAGCTCTTTTTGCGATTGTTACGGCCTACAATTCCTGATTTCATTAAAAAAATAATAATTTTTATTTAAACATGATGTGTTTAGGTGCTTTTGTTTTCGCAATAAAATTGTGTCAAGTAAAAAGTTGCTTGCTCCAGTGAGAACTTACCAAAAAGACTTACAAAATAGAATTACAAAAATTCTAACAAAACCTGCTTTATTTGCAAGGCACAAAATTCCAAAATATCAAAATGCATACAACATAGATAGATGTCAGTAACAATGATATAGTTCTTTTCATCGTCTATGACTAAGTAAAAATAAAATAATAGTATTAAAAATAAATAAAACATAAAACATCGAGTCTGCTAAAAAAATACAGTAATTGAAATAACAAAGTGCACGAAATATCAATGTAAAATAAATAAATAAATAAATTATCTTTGGTTTATATTCTTATAAATGTGCCCAGAAAACTGAACTGCATAATTTCCAACATTAAGTCAAATAATTTAGACCTCCATCTAAATGCACCATGTAAAATTCAGGCAGCTTAACCCCGTCAGGATAATTCATCTCGCCTCTTCTATGTGTCAGCCACATTCCAGATGTGTTTTGCAATGGAAAAGTGTATAAGTGGATGACTTTCGTTTGTATTCCACCACCACGCTGCACGAGGTGCAAAACAGTTTTCGTGAAGGACATCGTGAAATGGCTTTACACAATCTTTTGCAGTGATTTTTGTTGGTAAAGGCGAGACATTTGTGTCTGCATCTCCAAAAGAAAAAACATGGAAGTGCATTTAATGACGTACTGGTCACGTTTTGTGCAGGGCACTATGACAATTGGTCAAACTTGCAGAAAAAACGGTGGCGGTGATTTGGATAAAATTGCAAGGTGGTGCAGAATGCAAAATCGCGCAATCCTGGAGGGACATGGTGTTATTGGAAAAGAATCAACTTTGGAGTGATATCGTGGTCTTTGCTTAGGTAGATCCATATCACACCACCACATCATTGACTGTATTCCTGTACTAGGACATCCCCAATTGTTTTCATTTCTCACATACTGTATGACACGAGCCAGGTGTTACCAGAGAAACCATTGCAACCGCCAATGATGTTAAGATCAGTATACTCACCCACCGTCTATACCGCTTATCCTGTATACAGGTTATTGACTGCTTACAATAAAGTGTAATCTCTCAGTATATACTACTAAATATATATCTTGCAAAAGGGGTGCAAATCCGCATCTTGAGCTACAATCGTTACTAATTCTGCTGTAATAATGAAGTAGAAATGGGTGCATGTGAGTTCAGTTCACTGGGAAAAAAATCGTTCCTGTTCCTAAATCTGGAAGTACGACTGCTCAGACTGCTTCCAGATGGTAGCAGTGTGAATAGATGATGGAGTGGGGGAGTAAAATCCCTCCCAATGTTACAGGCCCTAAGTTAACAGCTGAAACTGTAAATGTCCTCCAAAGATCATAGAGGATCCAATAATTCCAATAAATCTAGTGCAGTGTTTAGAACAGTTTGAAGCGCCTTTGCTGCTGAGAAGTTAAGATCAATATAACGACAAAATAAAATATTAGGATTAAAATATTTGTTTCTTCCCGTAGCCGTCAACACGACAGAGGAACCGTTCGAGCCGTGGTCAGGTGTCGATGGCGACTTCCTGATCAGCGAGGTGAACACGGACACGCCAGGTGCAGCGGAAGATGAGGAGTTTATAGAACTCTGGCACCCGTCGGGTCACCGGACTTCACTCCGTGGCATCTGGGTCCTGCTGATCAACGGCAACGACGGGAAAATTTACCGCGAAATCGAACTCGACGGATACTACACGGACAATCAGGGCTACTTCCTAGTGAGTTGTTTGAGTTGTCATGTCTCGCTTCTTCTTTGCCCAGTGAGGTTTCTGAGATATTGTTTGTTCTTTCTCACTTGTGTAGATTGGCAGCGAGAAGCTCAAACCGCACATTGCCCTGCCAGCAAACACGATCCAAAACGGCCCAGACGCCATAGCCATTTACCGCTCGACGTCGCCGCCCTCCATCGAGGAAGCCACTGTTCCCAAGAATGGGCTCCTGGATGGCATAGTGTACCGAGCCCGTAGTACTGACCGAGGCTGGGACGATCTGTCCAAAGCGCTGACGCCAGGGCAGATCCCCCTGCTGGAAGGCACCACATCACTTCAAGGAGATGAAAGTCTTAGTCGATGTGCACTAAAACGTCTCAACATGAACTCCTTTAGGGTAAAGTCACTTCCTGGTTGGTTGACACCATTTTCTGTGCTCCAATACAGTTTATACTGTTACCGTGTATACTTGATGCACCGTATTCTTTCAGGTCTCCTCTCCGACACCCATGAAAGACAACAATTGTCCCCGCCCCCACAAAGACCTAGAAATTTTCGAGGTGGGCGGACTAGGAGGTAACCTGTTTGTGGAACTGCTTGGCCCACCTTCGGCTCCTTTGGACGGATTGGTCATAGTGATTTATGAGCTCAGCACCGCTAGACACGTCATTCCTCTAGAAGGAAATCTGACAAGTAATGGTTTATTCCTAATGCGCAACGATTCTGGAGCCGGTGAGTGTGGGCGGAGCTAAATAAATATGTATTATTTCATCACACCACATTTTCCTGCATTTATTTTTGCTTAACGTATGAAGTATGCAAGACCTTGTGAATGCATATTTTAAGCAGGGGAATTAACAGCACACATCTCAACTCTAATGTGTGTGTCGCTCTTCCTTCCTGCAGATCAGCGTTTGCCTGCTGTGAAGTCTCTCGGCGCCGTCTGGTTGTGTTACGGCCTGCCGACTGTGTGTAGCAGTGAATCGAAAGTTCAGGACCTGTTGGTGCTCTCCAACAGTTCAAGCCTGCGACCTTTCCTTCACGGTGTTACCTATCGGGTTGTGCACCCAGTGGCCAGGTCTGTGATTCTTGTGTAATTTTGTAATTTACACCGCTTTTTTTTTTCTCTGACTTGTACTCACGTACCTATATTGTATGTGTTTAGTTTTGACTCCGTCTCCCGCTGCCCACTAAACCGATCCTCCGTCTGGACGGCTTCCCACTCAACGCCACGCAACACAAACTTATGCCCAAACTCGACTTACACCATAAACATGGACCTATGTGTGCAGACGGATTCTGATTCTCACATTAGTATGCTAACTTTGCTTATTTTATTATATTTAAAAATCATTTGTTCATCTTTAGAATTATCCTTTATTATTTAGGAGTATGTATTTATTTTCTACTCCTTTGTCCTGGAGATTAAACACACTTGATTCTGTCTGCTTCTCTCTTAGCATGCTCAGCTGAGGGATTTGCGGAGTTGCTGGAGCGTTCCTGTCAGTGTGGAATCTCTGGTGCCCATCTTGCAGGTGACACACACACACAGTCATACACACACATTAACCTGTACATGCTACCCTACAGGGATAACATTAGCAACAAATGCAGGTTCTCACATAGTTAACAAATTCGCTAAATATGTTTCACGGTTAAAGATTCCATTCTGCTGTTTTGAAAAAAAAGTACCTGATGACGACAGAATTTCTTTGAAAGCTTCCTTCATTTTTATTCCTTGTACTGTTTTCTATTTTTCTACTGTGTGTTTATTAGGTGTGAATTTAACCTGCATATCCGACAGCATTTACGCTGATGGTATTGTATTTACGATGTCCGATCAGCAGAGGGAGCGTGTGAACCAGACACTGCAGAAAACCCGCTCGCGTTCCTGCAGTGTAGTCCAAGAACGGCTGTACAATAAAGGTAGACACTTACCAAAGTTCTTACAGTTACCCAATAGTAAAAAAAAACTGCCAATGGAAATAGAATCATAGATTTCAACTGAAATGAAATAAAATACTATAAAGCTCAGGAAACAGTACTCAAACCTTCCTTTTTAGTTTTCCTTGTCAGACTTTTACATCCAGATTTTATCCAGAAGTTTAAACTTGTGTAAAGGATGTTGAACCAGACAGAAACAGCTACACGACTTTCAGTACCTCTCTTTAAAATAAAGAATACACAATACATGGGTGGTGGTGGTGGTGTGGCAAAACCTGATAGATTTTGCTGAATGCTGAATTTAGCATGAAAACCATGCGCTTTTTTCAATTTTATTTTGCCTTTTTTTATGCCAAGTGGCAAAGGACCTTTCTACCATCTTCCTCAGATTTAGCTGATTTTCTGGCTATTTGTTGAGGCTGTTTTTTTTTATTTTATTAACTCTCATTTGTTGTCATTTCAGTGCAACTCTCAGTGCAAGTCATTTCAGAATTTGGCCCAGACATAAATTGTAACATGAGACGCTTTTTTTTTTTTTTTTAACATTTCATCAACTTACAAAGTATACATGCAATGAAGGTAAAGATGTTGATCATTTGTGTAGAATCCAAAAAAAATTTGCTGTACCTTTTTAATAATGTTTTGACTCCCGCAACCCTACTTCATTAATCATTACCAACATGTAATCACGCTGCAAATTTTAGATGATTTTAAGCTTTATTATATCTTACAAATAAGTGAAAATTGTGGGTGTTATGCATCAATCCAAAATAATATGATAAAACATGTACAAGAACATACATGGCAAGTACATAGGGCTAAAATTTGGGGCTTTTTCTTCTCATAGTTTTACTACCAAACCGTTAGAAAATCAGCAAAATCCATCATAGGGTGTGGCCACCACCTAGTTGTTAAGACCTGAAATTACTCACGAAATGGAACTGAATTGAATTCTACTGCACTAGCACAAATTTATACACGCACCTTAGTTATTGTTTTGACTCTTTGACACAAAGTGCTTGCAACAAATTAGTTATATACTGTATAATAAGAACTTTCTAGTTATACCTTCAGTATATAATAAGAAATTTCTAAATAACAAAACTCATCTTTACCTTCACCTCAGTAACTACAAGGAAATCATTTTCGACATTGAGTTCAAGCAAATGAGCAGCGTTTTATAAAAGTGTAGAGTTGTTCATCTTCATGATTTTCTTTCTGGAACATCACACCCTCCAGTGATTTTGTCCCTGAAAAGTAATATATTCATTATTTTTGAAATGCGTTTTTAAAAAAAATGTTAAAAATAAAGTGTACTTCCATGAACATTTTTACTAAGTGTTTTTTTTTTTTTTTGTAAATTCTTTATTCCCCCCCCATTTAGAAACAGACCATATATATTTGTAGTAACAGGATGTTATGATTGTTAGAGCTGAGTGATTGACAGCTTGATTACCCAATCAGAGTCTGCGCTGGGGCTGCAGGTGGGCCTGGTGTTAACGGTGGTGCTGCTGTGTGCACTGGGAGGAGCCATCTTCCTCTACCTGTACAAGAAAAAGTAAGCATTCGTAAGATGTTCATTTCAAAAAAAGTACGAGTTGTTTTAATATGATATCCAGAATGATCGTGTGTGTGTGTGTGTGTGTGTGTGTGTGTGTTTCTACAGACGGCCTCAAGACTACTATTCAATGGAGCTGAATGAACATGACTCACCCGTGGATCTTTAGCATTTGTGTGTATGGGGGTGTGTGTTGTATGTTGTCTGTGGATTTTAGAGGAAGTCTATTTTTATGATGTGTAATTTTTTTTTAATGGGGTTACATAAAGGTACAATAGATATTGTGTAGTTTACATAAAAAACACGTTTTTACGTTTTTTTTATATTTTTTTTTATAGAATATTCCGTGTATTGTTCCTTTAAATCTGGGAACTGAAGTTGGTCAGGATATTAAAGGTTCAGTCAGTAATGTGTTAAAAAAAAAAAAAAAAAGAAGTCTTTTATAGATCTGTTATAATTTTTTGTAAGTCGTGCTTACCTTAAAAAAAATTTTTTTTTAAAAACAGTCAACGATGTTACATGAAAGGTACGTACGTGGAAAGTGTTCATGGTTTCCACATAATGCATGTAATGTTAAATACGAATAAATTGTATTTGTTGGTACATTTTGGAAGAAAACACTTTTTTTTCCAATAATACAGTTATTGGAAAATAATCAACTTTTGGGTTGGTAACATTACCTCCAGTTCTATTGTTGATCATTTTTCTATAACAGCATAGACCCAAAAATGTTTTTATCATTTTGGGAAACCACTACTAAAGGGTGTTCGCCTTGAATTTAGAAAATATATGGTCATAGTTCTTTTCATGTTCTTGAATTTGCATTTTTTTACACCAGGGTTATTAAAGAGTGTTCACATAAATAAGGCAGAGTATTTTTCAATTATTTTTATTACCATTTCCTCATTAAACAACTCTCAACTGCTCACTTCTCATGACACTTTTTTAAATTATTATTATTGGTACAAACGCCATCTTACACTATGGAAAGGGAATTTTTGGAAATATAGTCATATTACATTTAGACATTTGTATATAAATATATTTAGTTGCTATTTCATTAAATTGCAGCAGTTCATCCCAGGAGGAAAGTCACATAATGTAAAAGCTGGTTTGTAAATTTGTGCTTTCCCGAACTTAAATTCATTCTCATTGATGTTTTTCTTGATTTTTTTTATTTCTATGCTTTTGTACTTGAAAAATGAAAAGTATATGTTGAGTGATAAATACAATCCAAATTCGAACACAAACACTCTCCTCTTTTTCATGATTTTATCAGTCCTGGTTAGTTTTTAGACTTTTACCTTTGTATACCACACTGAATTAAAGTCAAATGTAGCACTGTATTCACTTTCAGACCCAACATTAAACAGAAACCGATCCATTTTAGGACAACTACGGTACCTCAGAGCATTTCATTTTGGGTTAAGGTCTGGATTTTGACCGCGCCATTCCAAAACCTTGGTTCTTTTATTTCTCAGCCATACTGATATACCCTGCTGTATGACCCAGTTTCGACCAAGCTTTAGCTGTCAGACAGATGGCCTCACAATTGCCTCTAAAATACTCTGGGCTGGGTTCTGAGCTGCAAAAATAATCCCAAATCATCACCCCTCCACCACCGTGCGTAATAAAATGTTTATTATGTTTTACCGCAAAAACACAGAATTAAAAGCGGGGGTACTAACTTTTGAACATGACTGTACTCAAACCAGCCCGTTAAGGAAATCAGAGATCGTTCATTCTGATATTTGATCCGAGCATGACCTGAAAGTTTCTGTTCTGCAAGCTCTGTAAGACTCCATATGCCACTTGTCTGGCAGCGCGTCTCAGGTGTACGTCATGAAACTGTCCAGCATGTTATTTATGAATAATCCATATTCGTGTTTAGTCTTTTTTTTTTTTTTTTCAGGTTGATTGCACCTATTTTTACTCAAAATGTCTCCGTAAATACAGGATGTTCAAAAAAAAAAGAAGAAAAAACGTCCTCAGACGGTGTTTCATTCTGCGTCTCTGACCCTCACTCTTTTCCTGTTCAGTCAGAAGCACTTCCTGCTATGTGACAGACGCTCTCACGCATTGTTGCACTCCGTCTGTCAAGCATGGCCTATTTATTCAAAACTCTGCATGCAGTTTGTAAGTTTTCCTAAACACGTGTAAGCCATGTGTTAATCATCGTACATATGTGTGCTTGCATATAAAGGTAGACGTGTGTGTGTGTGTGTGTGTGTATACAGCATGTGTGGGGACCTGCATAAAGGAAGTTGATGCTGGTAAAGGCGGAGAACTAGTTACATAAGTCGAATTGTGTGTGTGAGAGAAAGATACAGAGATGCTGCTGCCTGAGTATGTTCTATCTGTGACACAGGAAGACGGCGAGGTGTGACAGGAAGAAAAAAACGAAAGAGGCAGAAGAGACGGGTGTTGTGCATGTGCACTCAGGAATGCAGTACGAGCACTAAAACAACAACAAAAAATGATCGTGGATAGTAGGAGGAGAGAGTGGATATACACAAGGGTACAAGGTGAGAGGTACACTGCCTTTTTTATTTATTTTTTTATTTTATTTTTTTTAATCATGCTTGTGTATGTGTGTTCATATAGTATATAGAGGGAACTGATGGGTACCGTGAGGTCATGATGTTGTGATCACTTTGCCTTTGTTCCTTCAACAAACAGGGTTCTTTAAGTTTTCGCATTTTTTTGGACTTCAGTGCCTATTAAAGTTACATTCAATATCAAATTACTGTAGAGCATTTAAAGAAACATTGTTAGGCCTGTAAACACCCCAGGACATTGAGATGTACATTAAATAGCTTATAATCTACTAGCAGCCAGTAGTTCTTGTACACCAGTGTTCATTCATTAGTAGGCTTTTTTGGGGGGTAAATGATTTCACCATTATGCTCTTTCCAGCTGCACATTATGGGCGAACAGAGTGGAGGGGAAAAAAAGAGAATTGTTGCATATGATTTGTGATAAAAAAATATAAAAAAAAACCTACAAAAAAAAACAACGTTGTGAACCCTAAGATTTTCAGCACTAACATAAATTATACAAGCTTGCGGTTCTCAGACTTGAGTAAAAGAGACATAGAGTTGGTTTTACGGATTCAAACAAGCCACAGCTGGGATTTTAGTGTTTTTTTTTTTTTGTTTTGTTTTTTTGTTCCTTAATATCAAGAACCTACCGTAGTGTCTTCTGCTAGTTCAAGTGATCCTGACTCAGTAGCAACAGAAGACAAGAATATTAACACAAATGGGTGCTGATATGATGTCTGTTGGGTATAGTTTGGCCAAATCTTTTGAAATTTCTAAAATAAGAAACAACATGTTTCACATGCAGTCATAGGAAAACAATGAATGCTGTTAATTTTATCCGCCTAAAGCTTTGGATTCCTCTTCTTAAAACCAGCTCTTTTACATTAACAAAATCATAAATCATGTTGGTTTTAAACAGATTTAAACCGTTAAAAATTTAACATACATTTTATTAAAAATTATTTGTAACTGTTGATTGAACTATGAAGACAAAACAACTACAAATGTGAATCGAGATGTGATACAAACAGCTATGTGGTATAACAAACTTGCAAAAAAGATGGTTAGCATAACACCAGCTCACTATATAATAGATATTTAGCTATTTAATTTCATTGTTTATTATATTTCAGCAAAATTACAAAAAGAGACTTTCACCATAGCCACAGGATAGCTAGTTAGTTATATCTAAGTCTTGAATTTCATGCAGAAAAAAAGCCTGACCTAAACTTACCAAATACAGTAAAAAGTCTGAATATTAATCTAAAGAAGAAAATGAAGCAGGTGTTTCTTGGTGCACGTTTCAACGATGTTGTTTCATGTCACTAACAAAATAGTCATAACTGACCGCAATAAAGGAAGACATTTGGGTTCGAGACCAAAAGATGACTATGAGACAGCAGATTTCAAATTTCAGCTTACATTACCCAGTGTTCTAGATGTGCTAGCAAAACACCCATTGTATATCTGACCAAAAGTATTGGAACAGGCAGTATAACAGTAAATATCTTGCTGGTTATTGAGATCGCTGAACTGTTGCATTCTTCTTTGCGACAATTATTTCAGTGGTTTGTTTTATTTTGGGGCTTCTCTTTTCTGTCTCCTCTTCAGAGGTGAAATGGTGCTTGAATTGGGTTCATACAGTATACAGTGATAGACGTGGCCAAAATGTTTCGCTTTCATTCCCTGATAAAGTTTTGTCTTGTGTTGGCAGTGTGTTTTAGGTTAATGTTTTACCGCATGATGAAGTTCCTCCCGACTAGACTTGAATTCGCAGACAAAAGGTTTCTGCAGACCTCTGAATCCATTCTTCCAGAAGCAGCCATGCAAGTCTCTACCTCTGCCAGGCTTAACTGATGAGATTGTATGTTTTGGATCCTGGCATCCTGGTAGACGTTAACCTTGGTTCCCGAACTTTTGTAGCTCATGACTTGTTTTTACACACATTCCAATCTGGCTTTCTGACTCTCACTGCTGATGAACTGTTT
>JAAGKR010003239.1:0-37471 GCA_011419295.1 Clarias macrocephalus
GCAATCTTGGGGTAACCGTGGACAATCATCTGTCATTTTCCCCACACATCGCTAACCTTACTCGCTCTTGTAGATTTCTTCTTTACAATATCAGAAGAATCCGCCCATTTCTTTCTTCACAGGCTACTCAGGTGCTTGTTCAGTCCCTTGTTATTTCAAGACTAGACTACTGCAACTCACTCCTGGCTGGCCTGCCTCTGTCCACGACTCGTCCTCTGCAACTGATCCAGAATGCAGCAGCACGTCTTGTTTTCAACCTTCACAAGTTCTCCCACACCACCCCACTCCTCCGCACCCTGCACTGGCTTCCTGTAACTGCCCGCAACAAATTCAAAACACTGATGCTTGCCTACAAAGCTAAAAATGGCCCAGCACCGACTTACCTCTCTGCTCTAATCACACCACGCACTGCGCCACGTCCGCTCCGATCCTCCAGCACTGCTCGCCTCTCAGGGATCGAGGGCGGCATTCATCCAGACTCTTTTCTGTTCTGGCACCTAGGTGGTGGAACTAACTTCCTCTAGATTTTCGTACAGCAGAGACTTTGACGATCTTTAAACGACGACTCAAAACATATCTATTTTTCCAGTACTTACAGGACTAACACCCCCCCCCCCCCAAAAAAAAAAAAACCCTCTTCTCAGTTGTGTTAGACTAATGGCACTTAGTTATTGACCTAGTTAATCCAGTGAAAGTATCTATCCAGTGATGTAAACTTTTGTAAGTCGCTCTGGATAAGAGCGTCTGCCAAATGCCTAAATGTAAACGTAAATGTAAACTTTGTGTTGGAGTCATTAATTTAATTTTATCTCAAAATCTTGTAGTCAACATTAGTCTATGGGATTTCATCAAAGTAATTAGAACTTTAAACAAAAACCTAATAGCAGCAGTGTCCCAATGTGCATAACATTGCCAAATTAACATAACACAACAAAAATGTGTGCTGTGATGTTTCCAAGCATCCCAAAACTTGAAGGTTATGTCTACTGTCTTCATCAAGGCATCATTGTTAGACCTTATGTCATTATTTTTTGTTGTATTGCTGCTAGTTAGATAGGAAAGTCCATAATGATACACTGGTAAAGCAATTACAAACACAAAGGCAAAGGATAAGGCATTTAATTCACCGTTGTTTTAAATGTTAAAAACAGCAAATGGCAGTCACATTTCTTTCTCGTGAATGGGATGCTTGAAATTGACTGAGTAAAATCTATTTTAAAATATGACTGTTATATTCTGTCTGCTCAGTAGCTCCTGAAAACCATAAGCATTCAGTGTTGTACTGACACATTCTCATACTTTTCTCCCACTCTCATACACCAATAAAGAGCTCTTCTGGTATTCTAGACTTGTTGGTTCTACCCCCTTTTAAAGAAAAGACCCTGATTTGCATATTATACTAAGAAATATTTATTTATTTTTGTAAAGCTGCTTTGTTAAAGTATCCAATAATTTAAATGATACGGGAAATATAACTAACTGAATATGAATATCTAGTAGATCAACATGTGAAGGTAAAGTGGGATGCTACTGTACATTATAGCAAACAGAAAGCAGTGGGATCGACAAATCTATGTACAGGTAAATGATGTGCAACAACTTATTTGAGAAGTTCCAGTCAGGCTTTCGATTTTCCCACAGCACGGAGACAGCACTGCTTAGGGTGACAAATTAACTACTCATGGCAGCTGATGCAGGATGGCCTCCTCTTCTTATCATTCATTTGACAGCATCCTTCGAAACAGTGGATCAAACCATTCTCCTGGATCGTCTCCAGTACACTATTGGTCTGTCACAAACTACATTGCAGTGGTTCCAGTCCTACCTGTCCGACAGGTCTGAATGTGTCATACTGGGAGAATGCAAGTCCAGGCTGCTTAATGTCACATGTGGTGTTCCACAGGGGGCGGTTCTCGGTACCATCCTTTTTACCATCTACTGTATACAGTATGTTACCTCTTGGGTGCATCATCAGCAGACATGGGCTGTGTTTTCACTGCTATGCCGATGATACACAACTTTATATTAAAACTGCTACAAGCCCCTCTGAAGCCCCTTTGTACCTTAATGCATGCCTCAAGGAGATAAAGGCATGGATGAACAACAACTTTCTACAGCTGAGCAGCAGTAAAACTGAGGCACTCCTTGTTGGTATCTCTCATCAGATCCTCTACTCTCCCATATCTCAGTTTACTTTTTTCTGGTCAGGTTATCACTCTGTCCTCCACAGTCACTAACCTGGGGGTTCAGTTTGACCGACAGCTGACTTTCAGCGAACATATAAAACACCTGTGTAAAACATCATTCTACCATCTACAAAATATCTCCAAACTCTGTCCCCTCCTAACACTTTCAGATGCAGAGAAACTTGTTCATGCCTTCATATCATCAAGGCTGGACTACTGTAATGGACTCTTTGTTGGCATCCCTGTCAAGGACATTCAAAACCTACAATACATCCAAAATAGTGCCACTAGAATTCTAACGAAAACCAGGAAATTTGAACACATCACTCCCATCCTCCAATCACTGCACTGGCTTCCTGTTTTATCCCGGGTTGAATACAAAATCCTGCTGTTAACCCATAAATGTGTTACTGGTCAGGCACCATAATATCTGCAAGAGCTGATCACTGTACAACATTCTAACCGCACCCTCAGGTCATCAGGAAGCATGCTCCTCAAAGCCCCATTTACCAGACTCTGTACCATAGGGGACAGAGCCTTCTGCTCAGTTGCACCACAGCTCTGGAATTGCCTTCCTGTCCATCTGAGAGCCATACAGAGCCTGTACTCTTTTTAAAGTCAACCTGAAGACCTTTTTATTCAAGAACGTTTACAATTGTTGATTTGGTTTTAATTGGTTGTTTTATACCTCTTCTATTTTTATTTTTATTATTATTATCTTTAATGTTAGCACTTTAATGTTAGCACTTAAACAAATAAAATGTTTTTAAATAAAGCGTTACAAATAAAATGTATTATTATTATTATTATTATTATTATTATTATTATTATTATTATTATGCCAGTTCATTTAATAGGATTAATAGACATCAGATGAACAGGCAATTGATTTTTTTATTCTCTGTTTTATGATTGAATATTAGCTGGTGTAGAAATCAGCTGATACACAGGCAGTTGATAACTTACATCCAGCTTGCTGTGAGAAGCATACACAAGCATGTTATAAGCAGTATGAACGCACATTTAATGACTTTATAATAGAATAGAACCCGAACAAAAGACCCTTTTCTTGACTGTTACATACATTGTGTAAGCACATAGCTAACTATTTAGAAGATCTATGATGATGCCACTACATTATATGTCAGTATAATAGCACTGATAAGCTCCAATCAGTTGTATACAACAATACTGTGGAACCTTGGATTGTGAGTAACACGGTTTGCGAGTGTTCCGCAAGACAAGCAAACATTTTTAATAAATTTTGACTTGAAAAATGAGCAAGTCTTGGTTTACAAGTACCGAGTATCATGTAGCACGCATGCTCTTCTTGTTTTGATGCAGAGCATCACATGATCACAACTGAGCCAATGTTTTTCTCTCTCTTGCGCTGCGGAATTGTGGGTAATTGTCTCCCTTGCTTGGTCTTAGTGCATGTCTCTCACTGGTATAATCAACATGCGTGCATGCATATACTGTTTACTATAACACTGTGACCACATGTGTGTGCGTAAAACTCTCTCTCTCTACACTCTACACTCTAAACACTGCTCTGTGGCGATTCTTTTCAAATGTAATGTGCAAGTTAATTTGTTTTATTTTTACTTTACAGCAGTGATTCCATTAGTGTGTCACTCAATAGCATGTCGATAGATAGATTTCTTGTTTATTTTCCCGATAAAACAGTGTTTCCGTTGCATGCGCATGAAACTCATAATAGTGAAGGAAGGGTAACTGTGTAGACGAGGAGAAGGGAGGGGCTCCTTACTTTAGCTTCACACACATATACACAGTGCCTGCGCACACAAACGGAAACACTTATCTGTCTGGATTTATTTTTACTTTTTTTAACATAAAATGCAGGTTAATTTCTTAAATTTTTACTTTATATTTTGTATTAATTATTTTTACGTATGAAACAAATAATTTGGTTTCTGTTATTTCTTATGGGAAAAATTTATTTGGTTTACGAGTGTTTTGAAGTACGAGCCTGCTTCCGGGACGAATTATATTCGTAATCCAAGGTTCCACTGTACATTAATCATCTGTAACATTACCCATAACAGGAGCGGCTAAGAATTAGCTCAGTGCTAATTAGCACTGGACAACAGTTAATAATATGCTTTTAGTCTGCTCATAGCTCTTTCAGTAAGCTAGCGGTTAGCATAGTTATATTAAGTTGCTTATAAATCCATATTTGGACAAGCATTTTATAGAAACAATGGAGATAATCGGTTACATCAGGTATGTGTCCAAATATGAATGAATACACAAGTTAGTTTTACTATGCTAAGTGCTAGCAGATATATTAAAGAAATGCCATGGAGCTGATGGTTTACATCAGCATGTGTACTGGTCTAAACGAGACTGCTATTTCTTTTAATAACTGCCATTTACACTCGGCTCGCCATTTTCCCCATACATTACAATAGCATTAGAACATCCAATTAATTTTATATATTAAACAGTACCTGATAAGTGTGTCCAGTTAATTTATTGTATATTCCATCATGATAAGTCCTGGAGCTGCACTGGCATGGTTGTGTTCACAGTGCCTTGCATGTGAATGCTTTAACATTTAGCTTGCAACTTAAATGAGAAAGAGAGTTCTCACACAGGAAAAAAAGAAAGAAAGAATCTCTCAATTCTGTTTCCCTGTACTGCACTGCATAGTGTCTACGGTAGTCATGTGATAAAAGAACGAACGACTCGGACTAGAAGAGTCATTGAGAACCATTCAATTCTGTTTCCTGTACATAACTTATGGAGGTTTTGCGATGATTTGCAAGAACAACTCGTTCTTCTGAGTCACGTTAAAGACTCGTTCAAAAAGAACGAATTGTTCATGAACGACCCATCACTAGTACCTCATCCCATTTGTTAACTGTAGATGTGACTTAAGATTTTTGATTGATGAATTGGTTGGCTGAATAATCACTAACACAGCACAAGAATATGCCTTGGGTGTGTTTACTGGAGCTAACAGGTTGATATCATTGCTTCACTCTTTCTTGTAAATCTTATATAGTTCCAAACCATTTGCAAGTTGCTTCTTCTCCAGGTACTGGTCTCTGGTTTATTTGTTTATTTAAACCTTTGTTTGTATTAGTGTTGGTCTTTACTAAAATTTCTCCTTCTTGGTTACTAATTTAGCTACCAAGATGGCCAACATGTCCTACAATAGAATTCATTCTCAAGCCCTGTTGGATGTGCCTAGGCATTTACAATTATGTTTAATCATATGATTAAACAAATTAATCTTTTTAGTTGCAATAGTTGTGATTAATTCCCAGCCCTGATATTAACCATCAGTTTAATCATGTGTGTCACGTTTCAATGTGTACTGTGCCAGCTCCAGGCTTGAAATGTAACCTAGGCCAAATTTCAGAACAATGACATGCATGCACATACACCACACACACACACACACACACACACACACACACACACACACACACACACACACACACACACACACACACACACACAGCAAATGACACAATAATGTCTAAATGCCTTTTCTGATTTGCATTGGTAATCAGCTACCTTAACTGTTATTGTTTACAGAACCGTAAATAAAGGCTTGTAGCCGTCATTCGTTGTCAATCCAGCTTTTGAATGAATTTCATTCAATTTTATTCTGTGTGATTTGGGACATTTTACTAGAATTCTAGAAACCATATAAGATTGAGAAATATACAGTATACAGAGAGGAAAAAAGTTAGAGAAGGCAGGGTCAGAGGGACAAGCTGATACACTCTTTGTCAGCACTTTTACTTGACTTAAAGGTTTATTTGTCATCTGCATTGGCGGTTCTGATCAGTTGGAAAGGTCAGCAGTCTGTCATATTCTTTTACATCTCTTCCTTCAAATCGACACCCTGGCTTTCCACAGCATATACTCCACCAGGAACGGCAACACACACATTCATTATTGATCTGAAATATGACCAAATTATTCCTCAAATATTCCTAAGAAGACCTTTCCTGCAAAACACTCTGTGACATTTCTGACATGAGCACAATATTATTTAGCACATAAATGTAATGCTACATCATATACTGTATATATAGTGTATTACTTATAAATACTATATATAATACTTATTAATCCAAGTAACAGTACAAAACAATTATACAGTGAGTCAGGCTAATCAAATATATAACTATAATGTACTTACACTATTCTCTCTCTCTCTCTCTCTCTCTCTCTCTCTCTCTCTCTCACACACACACACACACACACACACACACACACACACACACACACACACACACACACACACACACAGCATTAAATGTGTTACTACGGTAAATGTATTGGTAATAATGAGGACCTTCATTAGTATTCCCAGTGTCCCTCTTTGCTCAATTCCTCCTACTTTGGTCTCGCTTCTCTGTTGACATTTATGTTTTCAATTAGCCATTTGCAAAGAAGTCTCATTTCTCCACTCTCTCTCACTCACTTTCTCTGTCTCTTTCCAGTTTTTTTTCTTTGCCTTTCTTCTTCCTTCCCACTAAAATGCTACATCATCGTCCACCATGATCTTTCATCAGCCTTAAGCACTTTATCAAAAGTAATCCACTTGCTAGACCCCAAGGGAGTCTGCAAAATATCATCTCTTAGCCCACTTGCTAAGACTCACAGCATGAGGTTTATACGGAAGTTTCTGAAATATGAATATGGTAAGACATCTCTTACATGTTTTTGCTAGTTTCCTATTTTTTTTCTTTCTTTCTCACTATTCATGTACGCTCTTTATCCAGCATTTATTTTACTTTGATGAGTGTTATTAAGCATTTAAATTCCCCTTGTGATGTGGTAGTCACCACAGGACATTGCTTCATGAGGGGTACAGGGGGAGCTGCTCACGCTGGGATGGCATTCGCCTAACTAGCAAAAATGAGGAAGATGTGTAGTTCTGTCTTAATTCTGAACTATTCTATGCAGCCAATGTTGCCATTTTCTCATGGCAGTCAGAGATACAGGTGTGTGTGTGTGTGTGTGTGTGTGTGTGTGTGTGTGTGTGTGTGTGTGTGTGTGTGTGTGTGTGTGTGTGTGTGTGAGTGTGAGAGAGAGAGAGAGAGAGAGAGAGAGAGAGAGAGAGAGAGCTGCTTGGTATCACCTTTGATATTTCAGTCTGACCCTATACATCTCTAGACTTTTTCATTTTGTCATATGGGCACTGAACGGCAGCCATTAAAATTCCACTCATCAAGGCCAGAATGCTGGTTCAATGGGCTGAAAACAAACAAGCACAGAGAGTGATAAATGACCCACATGACTGCACCCATCCTCTGCACATAACCTGGGCATTAATTATCACAATTGGAATTGCACACTAATCAATAATTGCATTCTTATAGCCCGACACATTGGACAAGTTTGGTCACTGATGACCCTACCTATTAAATCTGAGCACATTTGGATCACAACAGGAAAGGGTTATGCCAACAAGACCATGAGACAGAATAATCCAGAGATAAGCAAGAGCTCACTAAAGAATGCCATATTGCTTCATTTGATGTCTTTTAAAATCACCTTCTGATTTTATTCACAACCAATTTAGTCTTAGACCATGATTTACTACAGGGTTTTTATATGCTCAGAAATGTGTAAATTTAATTACAGTAAAGTCTTCCCAGTGAGCGAAATATCACATCATTGCTGTTCTGCACATTTGACTTAATGAATATGCAATTTCTGGCAAAATACAGGTTGGCATATATACAGGTATACTGTATATATTAATACAAATATAAATAGACTAATCAATTACTTGCTGTGCCATAGCAATTGCATGGGCAAATTAGTATGACAGTCCAGTATTAAATATATGGTGTATTTCTATTTGAAGCCAAAATCAATCTATACACAATTTTTTTATATTAAAAAATTATATATATATATATATATTATTTATCAAACTAGACACTTTCACTACTTCTGTAATAATAATAAAAAAAATTATATAATGTATCATGCAGTATATACTGTCTGGCCAAAGGAGAAAGAAAATCACCATTTCAGAAGGGTCAAATTATTGGCTGCATGAAGCAAATAAAACAATCAAAGAGATGGAGCCTTTGGAGCAACAGAAAAAGGTCATGTGGTCTAATGATTTCAGATTGACCAGAGTAAGAAGTGATACACCCATCACAAATAGTTCAGACTGTACAAGCCTCTGCAGGTCTAGCCTCAACAAAATATCACATGAATAGAGTTTTTCTTACTTGATAGCACAGGCATATTCCAGGACAACTTGTGAAAGTGTGGTTCTAGCAGCATGAGGAATCATTTTGACACATGAACTGTCCACCACACTGTGTGCTGTAATCAAAGCTAGAGGTGACTGAATGAAATCTGAAGTGTGTGAATTTTTTGGTAACACATTGTATATTTCCCTCATGTTTTCATGCAATGCCAGCAGCATACAAAGACAGAATGGGAATCTTTATATAAAAAAAAAAAAAACTAAAAAAAAACTGGACAAACCTCCCATGAAACCCCATAGGTTTTTGGAAGAGTGGTTTTGAAGCTCAACTCTGGGGGCTTTAGTTGTCAACTCTGTGGGCTTTAGTTCTTAAATGGGCAAATTGGTGGAATTAACCTAGTCTGGCTGTTACCACAAGCTTACCTCAGTTACCCCACGCTAGCTAGCTTAGCTTTAGTTTTTCAGTGAAGTATTTCATACATACCCTATGTATAATACTGTATCAACTGCGAAATTTCTTTTGGCAAGTTAAACTGCAAAAATTCCTGTTAGCTACTTAGCTAAAGTGATTTATAGCAAATAGAAAGTTAGACTAAATTAAAAATATATATTGTTTTAAATTTATGTAAAGATTTTTCTTTCAGGGATTTTGTAATATGTATGCAGTATAATTAGAGCCTATTAATTCGCTATTCATTCTTGGTCGTTGTTGTTTTAGTGTTGCTCTGTGTGCTTTACAATGTAAGACAACATTCAAATGCAAATAATTCACCCTTTCCCACTTTAAGCTAACTCAAGTCAGCTCCTGGGATCATAATTACTTTCAACCATCTGGGGACTGAGGTCTTTCTGAAGACCTGCAGTGCTTCAGGCTTCTTCTTAAATTAGTGTAGATTTCAAATGTTTAATAAATATTTAAATAGAGCACAAAACGGGCTTTCATAATATGGCTGATGTAAATATGTTATGTTCATGTCATGTCATGTTCCAGTTTTAAACTTGCGAAAGTATACATACAAGAAAGCACAATTTTCAACCTCTAGCATAAAAACAGTAAAAATGGAGAGTAAACATATATCACAGACTGTTTTAAACACATAAGCTGATTAATAAAAGTCTTGTGTGTGTGCCCATAGCAAATAAACTAAATTATAACTCTCAGTAAGACCTTTCATTTAGGATATTTTTCAGCGGAGCCTGTGTTTCACTAAATATTCCATGACTTTTCATGAATAGTCATGGAATATTGACACCTGGCCCAGGTAACACCAGGATACCTATTGATGTCTCAGCTGTTCACACCTATACACTCAGATTCCTCACACATCGGTGTGTGCCCCCACATTGTAAAAGGCAGTATTTATTAAGCGTTTATTACTAATATATAGACAATCTAAACTATAAAACTTAATCTGGGTAGTTCAACACTTTTTTATTTATATTTATATTTATCCATCTATTTATTTATATTTATCTTTTTTTAATTAATTCTTAATTCCCTTTGTGTTGTTTCATAGTTCAGATGTCTTCAGTATTATTGTACAATGTTGAAAATAAACTTTTTTTTTTTTTTTTTTTTTTTTTTGGAAACAACTATAAACTACTCTTCTGAGAGAAAAAAAAAGGTTCCACCAAGATGGGTATCTTGTGTGAAACCGTCCGTTGAACTCAAAATTTTATCAGTGAATCCACTTTGGCGACCCCTAATGGGTACTCTAAAGCAGCCTAAATGACAACAACATTGGGGATCTGTGTAAATAAGGGGCATAGTTCAAGCTATACATTTTGGAAAACACTAAGAAATTCAGACTAAGTACACAAGGTAAAGACACCTAAAACTATCCAGAATCCTGTGAGTGTATAAATCTAGTATATGCCACATAATTTGTTCTGGGTAGTCCAGCTAAAGAAAAAAAGAGGTGTTAAACAGATTGTCAATGTGAAATTCAGTTAATGCCAGTTGCTTGAAAATTCCCACCTTTCACACCAAACCTATTCTCCTCTCCAATGTGTGACTTTGTATTGTCCAGGAGCACAGCAGAATACCTCAGAGGACAGTGCCTTGGACCCCTGACATTGGCCACAATTCAATCCATCTGCCACCCTGTTCTTTCCTTCACCTTGCTACGCTGATTCATGCAAACTGTTTGTCCCTTTCCTCCCACTAGCAGAATTAGTTTGGTGGTCACTGAATTTAATCATAGAATGTCACGCACAGTAGTCCCTTGTCATTGTTTAATGTAAATAACCTACCAACCTTTTTTTTCACTAAAATACTTAAACTCCCCAGTGTGATTTGGAACATATGCATACTTTTGATTTTCTGACTTGGACTGGACTAAAAGTAGAGATGCCCTAGTTAAAATATTACTCCAGTTAAAGTCATCCATTCATATTTTCACTTGAGTAAAAGTACAAAAGAACTTTCCTTCTAATTTACAAAAGTATTAAAATAATTAAAAATACTGTAATTTATTATGGCCCTAATGATGGTGATGGTGATGATGATTATTATTGTTGGTATTAGACTCTTCTTGCTTACTCTACTTACTGTATTTTAAATTCAAGGGCTCCAAAGTCACTCTTGGCATACAGATCTGTTATTGTAAAGTCATTAAAATAGCAGGTGAATAATGTTCATTAGGGAGATCTGAGTGGCTGTAAAAGATGATTAGTGAACAGGCAAATTTCATTACTTTACCTTTTTAAACTCATTTTTATTATTTATTTTGAACTTAACATCTCTGCACATTTGCTACCATGCCTTCTCTAGAAAAAGATAAACAAATCCAAACAATTCAATTAAACATACAATATCAGTCTCCCTTTTTTTGATAAATAAAAAAATGTTTGTTTTAACACTTAATAAAAAAATTTAGTTTTAAAACTTAATAGATGTTATAATCACAGCCAGTGAAAGATGAATTCGTAGAAATGACTATCTCACTTGGTTAAAGTAGACCTTAACTCCTTCTAATTAACTCCTTCATGGTGTAGTAATGCTTTGCTGCTCAAGAGTTACCAATTATCTTGCTAACTAACTAGTGTTACGATATTGAGTTTATTTGTATTTTGTGCTTTCTTTTCTGTCGCTGCTGGTGGTCCCTTAATGTTTCAGAACCCGCCCACTACAATTGGTTCCTTGGTATTTTTAAAACCTGAGATTTAAGTCTCGGGTAAGTCTCAGGTTACTTAGCTGTAACCCTGTTCCCTGAAAAAGTGGGAACAAGATGCTGTGTGAAAATGCTATGGGAACATATCTTTGTTCAGCTGGTTGTGAAGCATGTGTGTATCAAGCACGCCAAATTTTGGCTTATATAACCTCGGTCAGGTGACGTCATCTGATGAGGTGCACCTGCAGGTTATAAATAGGAGTGAACCGGAAACATTCTCAGGTCAATTTTTGTCTCAAAGAACCTCCAGCCACGCCAGCAGTGTGGCATCACAGCAAAGTAACCCAAGACGTTCCCTTTCAAAAGCTACACTTAATGCTGTGTGAAAACGCTATAGGAACGAGAATACCAACGCTGCTGCACTGCAAGTGCCTGGACCCCCAGGTTGTGTAGCGTGTGCACACAATAGCCAAAGAGGTCTCAGACATAAATTTGGGATGCTGACTCGAGGACCCGCGAGCCCTGAGTAGCATGGACATCCAAACAATAAATTTGACAAATGCGTGTGGAGAGGACCAACCTGCCGCATCACACACTTGCCGCAAGGGGACACCTCTTGCCAGAGCAATTGATGAAGCAATCCCCCTGGTCGAATGAGCTCTGACTCCTAGAGGCGAAGTGTGACCACGGGCCTCGTAGGCTAGGGGCAATAGCATCTCTCACCCAATGTGACAGCGTTTGTCTAGTGGCAAATGAAAAGCTGCTCTGACTTATGCCACTGGCTAGTGCAGTGGACGTAAATCTGAAGAGCACGTACTGGACATAGTAACTGAAGTCTTTCCTGCTCCAGAGCTGAGAAGGCGGAGAACAGAAGGCTTCGAGAACAACTGGGTGCATGGTCGAGAATGGAACTTTCGGAAGATAGTTTGGGTGAGGATGCAGAATAGCTTTGACTAGCCCAGGGGCAAAGTCTAGGCGGGATGGGGAGACTGACAAAGCCTGCAGATCTCCAATTCTCTTCAAAGAAGTAATGGCCACAAGAAAAAACATCTTAAGAGCAAATCTTAAGAGGCGCTGACGCTAGTGGTTAGAAAGGGTTGTCAATCAGACCTTCCAGCACAATTGCTAAGGGACCGTCGCTCTAGTGGGCGGCCTCAACTGTTTAGCTCCACGAATAAAATGGGCAACTAAAGGGTCAGAAACTCCATCGGTCAGAAAATGACAAGCTGAAATAGTGGCTATGTACATTGGGCATAAGCCCAATGACCACTTTTCTTGCGGAAACTCCATCATTGAAACAATTTGGCAGTGGACTGGGTCTACATGCTTTGCCATGCACCAATGTTCAAATACATTTCATTTAAGGGCATGAGTTCTGCTAGTGGGGGAAGCCATAGCACTTAGAATAGTTTCAATTACGCTGGCTGGAAGACCAGCATCTCTTAGTTGGTCCCATTCAGGGGCCAGACGTAAAGATTCCAGAGCTCGGGCTGGGGATGAAATAGGAGACAGAAGATCTCTCCTCACTGGAATCACCCACATTGAGCCGTCAAGGAGAGATATTAGATCCAAGAACCACACTCTGGTCGGCCAATGGGGCACTATCAATAAGAGGTGTAAACCCTGTTGAGTGAGGGACCCTCACCAGGACACCCGGGAGCAGAGCTATTGGAGGAAATGCATAAAGGCATAATCTGGGCCACTTATGGGCCATCGCGTCCAGACCCAGGGGTGCTGGAGGAGTCAGAGAGTAGTAAAGGGGACATCGTGCTGTTTCTTGCGAGGCAAAGAGGTCCACCTCTGCTACATAAAATCTTTTCCAGATTTGACTGACTACATCGGGGTGGAGTTTCCTTTTCCCATGTGTCACAGCATGTCTGGATAGCAAGTCTGCTCCCACATTTATATGACCCGCAATGTAAATCGCTCTGAGGGACAGGAACTTGTCCTGTGCCCAAAGCAGAACCTGGTGCGCTAGCTTGTTCACGCGGCATGATCATAGTCTGCCCTGGTGATTTATGTACGAGACTACTGAAGTGTTGTCCACCCGCACTAGGACATGGTAGCCTCTCAACTGCTGGAGGAAGTGTTTCAGGGCCAGAAATAGAGCTATCATTTTGAGGCAATTGATGTGCCTTGCAAGAAGATGAACTTTCCAGCTCCCTTGGGCTGAACGGCCATCAAAGACCGCACCCCAGCTCGTGAGGGAAGCGTCTGTCATTAGCATCTTGCGACGCCACTAACCTAGAGTGGGACCCAGAATAAAAAATTGACAGAAACCCCCGGGGTATGAACCACATAGAAAGGGTATAAAGCCCTCGGCGCGTAACTCTTATTTGCCTCTGGGGATTGGCCCTTGGATAAAATCCCCTGGTGCTTAGCCACAACTGAAACAATCTCATGTACAGAAGGCCCAAAGGTATCACCGTGGACGCGGCTGCCATGAGAGCTAACACACTAACAACCACTTTCTGGCCTAGCCTGATTTCCTTTAGGGTATTGAGAATGGATTCGATAAGTGTAGGAGACAGCTGTGCCTGCATTGCGATCAAATTCCATATGACATCCAAATACATTATCCTCTGACCAGGAAAGAGAACACCTCTCCTGGCATTGAGTCTCAATCCTAAAGAATCGAGATGCGCTAGGACGACAGCTTGAGACTGAGCCAGGATCAGCCAGTCGTCTATATAATTCAGAAGATGGATGCCCTGGAATCATAGAGTCAGAGCTGCATCCGTGCATTTTATACTGTATACTGTGCGGGTGACAGTGCTAGGCCAATTGGAAGGACCTGATACTGGTAAGCTTTGCAGTCATTTTCACTGTCAACATTTTGATGTTTGGTCCACGAAGATTTAAAACTGGATGCAACCCCCCATCTCTCCTGGAAACCAGGAAATACTGACTTTAGTAGCCTGGGTCTCTGTCTGTCAGGGGAACATGTTCTATGGCCCCTTTTTCCAGCAAAGTCTGCAATTGCCGAGTCAGCAGATGGGCTTGTTCCAGTTTCAGGGAAGTGGAGACCACGCCATTGAAACGAGGAGGACGATGTGAAAAATTAATCCTGTAGCCTCTTTCTAAGTGCTTAGTACTTACGGAGACATACCTTCAGCCTCTCTGAAAGGGGCACAAGTTTTGACACTGAGGCTAGATGGGGTGGGGGGGGGGTGTTAGGTGTTGGGCATCCTGAAACATGGCAGGAAGGAACCAAGCACCTAACATTTCGCTGGAGACAGTTGCTCCCCAAAACACCAGTGGTGGCGGAGATTGGACAAGAGCCTCCAGAGGGTGCCAGGGAGGAGTCTTTATCCCTTATTGGAATTTCTACACGCCTCTCCCCCAGAAGAGACACCCCCATGGTCCTGGGCACGACAGCCTCAGGACTTCTTATTGGTGGAGATGATGCTCCTCAGGTCCGGTCTTTTTGAGGCGAATTACCCAGTCTCTACAAGGGGTTACCCAGCTCACCACCCTCTCCTGCGCCTCACGCCTCATGGGGACCAGACCTGGTTGGGACTGGGTGGCCGGCAGTCCCGACTCCTGAGCATGGCAGGGGAGAAACCTCACAAAGGCCTGCTCATAGAGCTTCGCCTCCCGAAACCTAGTGGCACCGGTGTTTACGGCGTCGCCAAAGAGGCCAAAAGGCGAGATGGCGGCATCGAGGAAAACGCCCTGTGAGGTTAAGCCATAGATGTCTCACCATGGCAACCAAGGCAACCATAGAACGGCTGATAGCATGGGCCACCTGCTTGGTGGCACGAAGAAATAAATCTGTGGCTCGGCGTAGCTCCGCAAAAGCCGCATTGTCGATAGACCTGCCAGTGCTCAGGTCTCTCAGCAGGTCAGCCTGGTATGCCTGCAAAACCACCATTATGTGGAGGGCAGCCCCAGCCTGACCCGCTGCTTGAAAAGCTTTCCCCACCAACGAAGATGTTAGTCTACACGGCTTGGTGGGGAGTGTGGGCTTTTTCAGGGAGGATGAGCTCCCATCATATAACCCAGTGCTTTTGCATCAATGACATTCGAATGAATCGATGTTTATAGCAAAAACAGGGGATGAATAGGGCTTATTCCATGAAAGGGTTAACTCGTCGCCAAAGTAGGGGAGGGACCATAATTGAGGCCCTTCCCCCGGCCACCCGACAGAACCCTGTCATTTAACTTTGAGCGCTTGGGGGATTATTCATTTTCTTTGCCCCTGCAGCAAGAGAGGAAGTCTCTTCTGCCCATTCACCAGAAGCGCCGGGGCGCGCTTGAGGAATGGATGCTAAAACTTCCTGATCCGGGTAGAGCGTGAGAGAAAGGGGGAATTCCGTCTCATGCGCGTTTGCCTGATCGGTACGTATATACCACGAATGTGCCACGGCTCTCAATTTCTTTTTAAAGAAGGCGAGCCACACACGAAGCACCTTAATTTTTCACGCAGCATCGAGTGTAGCTTTTGAAAGGGACCAGAGGTGTCTGAATGTATTACGAAGCTTGGACTTCTGCATAGTGCAACCGGTGATGACATTTTGTCTAGGCTTCTGATTGGCCCCCTGTTGATTAAGGAAACTACTAACAGCACTTAAAAGGGTGGTTTTGCGTTTTCATGTGGACAAAGATATTTTAAAATGTAGGTCATGTGGACAGAATTATTAAAAAAAATGTAGAAAGTAGAAAAATCTCAGTTAAAAAAAAAAAATACCTGGCTATGTGTGGACATGGCCTTAGACTACAATACTGCAGACTATGTATTTTCTTACTGCTTATATTGTGATTGTTGTAAAAAATTATACTGTGTATGACCCCTTGCTACATTTTCTTGACTATGCTGTTTTCCCCCTTTGATTGATAATATAATATAATATTGATTGAGAAGGGGATTGATTGATATTTGATAGACTGGTGTATGACCATTTGCTTGTTTTGACTGCGTTTTGGGTTTGCTCTTCTTTGGTTTGGTTGCTTTGTTTTTGTGAATACATTTTGTATATTTTTGCATATAATTCTGTATATAATGGCTTTGTATAAAGACAACAGCATTTTGTTTATACTTATTTTTTTCCCGGTTGTAGTTAGTAGGGTAGTAAGGGTAGTGATATGTAATTCTGTTTCTATTTTTTTGGTAGCATTAGATATTTCACTTTGGGACCAGCTAGAGAGACTTTTTGTTAGAGATGAAGAGAACTGTTCCAGAATAGCTGACTTTCATGTCTTAAAATACATATTGAATGTGGTTGTTGTTGTTACTCAATTGCTTAAGTCCATACGTGTTATTTCATAGTTTTGAAATCTATTGTTCTAGAATGTAGAAAATAAATCACTAACCACCAAAAAAAACCTTTGTGTACGAATAAAAATATCGATACTTAGTAAATAAAGTAATGATACATACAGTATAGATATTATTCCAGTATGTAAAGGTCTGAGCAACTGCTTGTTATGGCAGATGTAAATTATTCTAAATTCTGCCAGCACAAAAAAGAAACCTTCCCAACCTTGGATAAAAGGAGTTATTATGTACATTACATATATTTTGTAGAATAAGGTCCTCCAATCCAGATGGACGTCATGTAATTGTCTTCCTTTGACACATCCAATAAATCTTTTAATAAAAATATAAGTGAAATGGCAACAACAACTAAAATGTCCTTGGCTGTAGACCCCTATAACTAGAGTAAAACACCTCTAAGTTTCATTATTTGTATTCAGTGCATAATGAGGTGGGTAAGTATAGAATCTAGTGTTGTATATTATGTATTTGGAGTTTAATGTATTTAAACCCACAGGAAGGAAATGAATTATTTCTGCACATAAATGTTTGAAATGAAAGTGTGCAATGTTCTGTGCACAGATGCAACAAATTACAGGATGGCTTTTTGTTCAGAAAAATGCAATACAGGTTTGATTTTGTTTGCAAAAAAAAGTTCAGCTCGCACAACTTTATCTAAAAACTTTATCTATATAATACTAAGCATATTTATTCTCTGTTTTTACACAAATAAGCCTTTTTCATCATCTTATCAAGCTCCATTCCTAATTCACCCCAAAACACTGGAGAGGTGGGAAACTGAAATGTTACAGCTCAGTGATTATGAAGGAAAAACAGAAGCACTAACCCATGTGTGCGGGCATGTATCAAGCACTGAATCCACCATGTTGTTATTCACTAAGACAACTGAAACACCGATGCAGTCTGCAAATGTATCTCCACACAGAGCCCACCATATGTTTAGTGCCAATATGACTTCATGGTTGCCTGAGTGGAAAATAGCTCAGAGGCCATAGAAAGCACTTGGAGACTAAAATCTTTTAGATAAATATTTTTCAGCCAATATGGAAAATGGAACAGATGAGAGGAGCAAGGAAAAGGAAGAAAAAGGAAAATTATATGAAGATTATGGTTCATTCAAGATTATTGTGTGTTTCTTGAGATACTTTTGGTAGGTAATGACCCCTGCAGACTGGGAGCATCCCACAAGAGCTGCAGTTTTGGAGTAGCTCTAAGCCAATCATTTAGCCACCACAATGGCCCTTGTCAAAGTTGCTCAAATCCTTATGCTTGTCATTTTTTTTTTTCGCATTTCAACTTCAGAGTCAAAATGTTCACTTGCTGCATAATGTATCCCACCCTCTTCCCCAATATTTTTCTCTTTACCCAGTCATAGTGTTTGTGTGTGTATGAATGGCAAAAATGTCACCTTATTTACTTTGTTTTTAACTTCCGAAAGGGGCTTAGGGCCCCTCTAGCCCATTTTCTCCTGCTAACTTGGCCTTCATATACTTAATGGTGTGCACCAAAGAATGAGTCTCACTAGCAGTATGTCCTGAAGTCATCTAATGTGTGTTTGTTGGTTTATTTAACAGAGCAAGTCCTTTAAATAGCCTTCAGAGGAGTACTAGAGGAGATACATTTACCAAATGCGTGTTCTGGTCCTCTAACTGAAGCATTTAGCATCAAATGAAACAGAAAGCATTTATTTGAGCCATCATTTTGTAAAAAGTTAATGAGTTATATATACACAAAGACTGTTCTATTATGCTATGAGGACAGGTTAATGGCTTAGTTATATTTGAAACAGTGGGCCTTGTGTACATTTGATTCAATGTCAACTAATGAGTGCATGAAAATATATGTGATTCTAATAGAGTTTCTGTAAAGGTATCCACAACAGCAACACAGGCTCTCAAAGTCCTGATACACAAGCAAGAAAGTCTTATTATCTCATGGGTAAGCTTAAGCTCATATACTGTATATGGACACAAAGACTACTACTACATTTTTATAGAAAGACTAAATTATTTGTACTAAGGCCTTTTGTTATGAAGGTTTTTATCATACTGCTCTATTGATTTTCCCTCAACTGGTCCAATTTTGATCAAGCTAAATATTCTATCCCCTTATTTGACATTTGAATAATTGACCTGATACTTTAATTCCACTCTAAGCATCTGGCAGAATTGCAGATGTGGTGCATTTTTGCAACTAGGACCTGTAATTTGTGACCACTAACCATAACAAATAACTGCAAGCACTTTACTTTACCCCCTGATGCATGCCTTTGATTAAGATAGATTCTGTGTGATGTCATGTAAGAAAGTAATTAATCATTTTTTGAAACAAGTCTTCTATTGTTGCAGCAGTGATGAGTGTTTGTCATGGGTAATGGTAAGCCCATACCCTTTTTTAAGTAGTGAATGGATGGCATGTGTACAGGTTTGCTGATTCCCTGCTTTTAGAGCACTTTCCAAAACATACATTGTTGAGCTAGCTTAACACACTAACATGGCTTTATTTTAATTAGAACAAAACACCTTAACATGCTGTTAAGCTGGGTATAGATTTTTAGTTTTAAGTCACTAATTTATCTCAATATAAAACAAAGTATCCAGACAAACAAAGGTAGTTTTGCTTGAAGTATAATATACTAAACAAGCCTAAAATAGCTCTAGAGGAAAGTAAGCTGTTAAATGATTTGATACTAGCATGATGTTCTTGTTCACTAGTAAACAAAGAACCTCCCTGGGGCAAAACACAGGGCTAACATCTGGCTAGTCCAGCCATATATGTCCACTCTGAGGTCTTTATAACAGCTAATTAGTGAGAGATAATAAAGCAAATGAGCAGAAGGAAGGCATGCTTCACTTGAATTTGTGATAATTTTTACTCTGTATACTGCATAAGTCTCCACAGGAGTGCAAGAATAATGTTGACTTATGTCAAAAGTGGGTAAGTTGGAGAAGATGGGGGGTGAATAAAATAGGACAGTTTTCTCCATGACCTTGCACCCTCCACCTTCCAGCTCTTATATCACGCTGTTTTAAATGAGTAGAAGACTTGGGCTAATTGGAGAGGTCATTAAAGATTCAGAAATTGTTATCTTTTGAAAGAAATACAGGAGAAAACACCACTTGGAGGAAACAATCATTTATTGTGACTTGCAAAATCAAGTGAATAGTAACTTAACCAAGTAGGCATTAAAGAATTTCATTTTACTTACATTTGACCTTTTTTCTCAAGTTAATTTGTACCCTAAGGCCTACAACTCAAAACTGAAAATGAACTATACATGAACCCACAGCCTGATTGTTTGTGCATGGATTTTAATGCTTTAGTATATTAGCTCATTTTCTCATATGATACCCGGTTCCATTTTTTCCCCTTTTTTTGCCAGGCTATGGGCATGTTTTCTGGAATTACATAATAATGTTATAAAGAAATTACCTTATCACTATTTAACAACACATGCCACATAGTACTGTACATCAAATGTAGCCCATGAATCACATTCTATAAAAAAATATTGTAAAAATGTCCTGCATTAAAGTAGTCCCAATCCCACCTCAAATATGATTGTCTTTTTCCATTCTTGACAACATGTCAAGGTCTGATAACCACATTTTTTATAGTATAGAAATTACATAGAAATATTAAAGCTATTAGATACTGTTTGATGAAAGGAGTGGACAAAGGCTAATTTGGGTAATTGGGTTGTCAGCAGTAGAGGTCCCATGTCTGATGACATGTCCTACCAAGAAGTGGACACTGAAGTGATGGGAGCTCCGTCAGGGGTGATCAGAGCACCTGAGTAAGTCATCAGAGCACAGCAGGAGAGACGGGCACAGACGTTTTAGTTAACAGATGTCTTTAAGGGACAGTCAGGAGCAGAGGAGGACATAGAAAGAATGATTGGACAGACTGAAATAAACTACCCTCCCCTGGAGAACCCTGTTCAGGGGGCTGTGAACTGAGAATGAGTGACTACATGTCTTCTTCCACAGAATTTTAACATTACATAATGCTGTTGTTCTCAACTTTGATCCCTTAGTGTCTATTAGCCCTACATAAACTTTCTGAAAGTCATGGATGTGTTTTGAGAAGGGGAGCTACAGACCAGACTATTTGTATGATAAAGATACCAATCACCTTCTAACATAATATCTGTTTGTATAGCCCATCCTTATTCAATGGACTACGCATAACCTCAGCAAGACTTCTTATAGCAAACGTGAAAATCTAACGATGAGATGCTCAACTAGATTTATAATGAGCATAATTCAACTAATTTAGGACAATCGTGATGATTACAAAGAGCATCGGGACATAGGAAACTGGGTGGTATGCCACATGTCTACTTTATGTATGACCTGCTGTGCAATCAGCTGTCCATGATATTAGAAAGAACCAATCAGAATTCATTGTTAATGAATCCATAACCACTCAGATCATAGTGCTCCCTTTTAAAGTCTGTCACATTACTCCATTTTAATTGAACAATTAAATGACTCGAAAGCAATAGGGATAGAATAAAAGTATACCTGCCTACGCAAATAAAAATGCATGTATCTGTATTTTCGTTGTGCAAGACATTTGAAATAATAATCTTATGCTGCAGTAATTATACTGTAACAAGGAGGAAGAGCTGCAGTTTATACAACAGTTCTTGTCAAAAAACTGGATTTGCAGCTGAATGTTTGGAATGCTGAGAGTTGAAAGAAAAAGCAGAGTTGGAAACTAAAATAGTAAATTCTTTTTCTCTTTATTGCCTTACTGAGTTGAGATGTCAAGGTTTCCTAAGAAAAAAAAAAACTCAAGGTTTTGCTTTACGCAAACAATAACTGACTTGCAATGTACCGTAAACATGCTGCTTTTTCTTACCATTGTGTGTATGTAATGTAATCTAACACTGTCACATGTCTTTCCATGTAATATGAGTTACAGCAATAATTATTCATGGTTTATGTTGTCAAGTTGAAACATCTAATTTACTTTAAACACACACACCACTACACTACCATGCGTGCTACAGAAGTGTTGTCGTTGTTGGAGTGCAAGTCGTGTGAGGGGACGTGGGGAAACTGAGGAAGTCCAACAACGACAATAGTTGCCTAACAAACATGGTAGTGTAGTGGTTAGCACTGTCGCCTTGCACCTCCAGGGTTTGGGTTTGATTCCCGGTCAGGCTAAAAAAAAAGGACAATTAAAATCCGTAAAATATGCAGCATAATGAGTGTGACCTTAGAACCAAAAACATTGCTACTGTATTTTTTTACAGTAAACTTCTGGCAACCACAGCTGTCGGTTTTTTATCGTAAAATTTACGCTTTGTTTTTTTACAGTGCAATAACGGTGCTACCGTATTTTTTACGGTAAAATTCTGGTAACCACAGCTGCCAGTTTTTTACCGTAAAATTTAACGATTTTTTTTTACAGTGTGCAGTTAACCTACAACACACATTGTTGGACTGCAGTGGAAACCTGAAAACCAGGAGGAAACCCAGAGGAAACGCAACAAAAATAAGCAGAACATGCAAACTCCACCAACAAGCGAGCTTCAAACCCCCCAATTATGGTGGTGTGAGAAAACAGATGCTACTGTTTCTCCTTAGTGTAGTATGTGCTAAATCTTCCATTAATGCAGCATATCCAAAGCAACTTGTCAGAATTTTTATATGGCTCCATGTCTTTTGTCCTAGTTGAATAAATGTCTTATTGTTTTTTTTTTCTCTATGGATTTGTAATGACTTACTTTTCTCCATGTCATTAATATAAAAGGTTTTTTTTTTTTTTGTGTGTGTGTGTGTGTGTGTGTGTGTGTGTGTGTGTGTGTGTGTGTGTGTGTGTTTAAAGTAAATTAGATGTTTCAACTTGACAACATAAACCATAAATAATTATTGCTGTAACTCATATTACATTTTTTTTTTACAGTGTGGTATTTTCAAATTCCTCAACATAATGCCTCCTTAGCTATAAGTAATTGTACACAAGATTTGTTTGCACTAAATTTTTAGATAGATAGATGCCTAAGAAGAGACCTTTCAAACTTTGGTCATAATTTTCTCATTCTGTATTGTGAATGCTTAACTGTGTCGATAAGGCATGTGAATACAAACAAAATGTGGTTTACACTACCATAACCTTTTCTAATATTAAGACTGAGTCAATGTTCTAAATGTTTTGACTCTGATCAGCACTAATTTTATTCATGCAAAATTTTTACACTCAGTTTTGTTTTCTAGGCTGCATGTCTCATATAAAACCACCAACCTAAAATAATGCAACCAATATTAAAATGTGTCATATTTTAACTTTGTCGCTTTCAGATACATGCTTTTCTATTTAAACATAAGACTGAAATGGGAAGAAAATAAAAAAGAGGGAGAAAACATAATTAAAAAACTCAGCCAAGCCTAACGAAACAGGGCTCAAAGCCAGTCGTACCATTACTCCCCAGCAATTCCATTTGTCAAATTCATTATTCACACTAAGTGGTAAACAGGGCTGACTAAGTTTTTGCCATTTTAAAATGGCAGGTAATTTGGCCTAAGCCAGGAGAACTGCATTAAATGTAGAGGCAAAGAACAGAAATATATGTATTCACACCTGGCTAATTGAGCAAAAGAGGAAGAGCGCAGGAAAGAGAAAAAAATGTGGTGTAAACATATTAGGGAACCTGAGTTATGTGCTGGTTCATGCTGACATGACACTTGAAACAAATATAATGGTAGCTCTGCATTTGAATTTAAACCATTCCGGATGCAAGTTCTTTGTATTACGGCAAAGTTTTCTATTACAAAAGGCAACACTAGAGTTATATTTTTGCATAAGAAAACAATCAAAACATTTTTTAAAACATGCAAATGAAGTAAAATATTAAATTAATAGACAATTAACCTCACTTAACCTTAATTTATGATTCCCTTTGGCACAGATTGCTTTAAAAATCTTCTTCTTTTGTTTTTGTCTGTTTCCTTCCAGGGGTCGCCACAGCGAATCATCTGCCTCCATCTAATCCTATCCTCTGCATTCTCTTCTCTATCACCAACTAACTTTATTGTCCGCTTACACTGCATCCATAAATCTCCTCTTTGGTCTTTCTCTAGACCTCCTGCATGGCAGTTCCGATCTCAGCATTGTTCTACTAATATATCCATAATCTCTCTTCAGAACGCCTCAATCTGGCCTCTCTGACTTTATCTCCAAAAATCAAAAATGGAGAAAAGGAGAACGTCAGCATCATCTCTGCTACTTCCAACTCTGCCTCCTGTCTTTTCCTGTATCACACCACTATCTTGTACACCTTTCCTTTCATTCTCGCTGATACTTTTTTTTTTTTAGCACAAAACACACCTGACACTTTTCTCCACCCATTCCAACTTGCCTGCACACACCTCTTCACCTTCTTTCCACACTCTTTGTTGCTCTGGACCGTTGACCCTAAGTACTTAAAGTCCTGCACCTTTTTTTTAACCTTTGCTTCCTGTAGCCTCACTGTTCCACTTGGTTCCTTTTCATTCACACACAGGTATTCTTTCTAAGGCTAACCTTCATTCCTTCACCTGTCTAGATTTTCATCCACCTGTACCCTGCTCTCGCTACAAAGCACAATGTCATCTGCATGCATCATAGTCTATGGTGACTCTGGTCTATCCTGTCATCCTGTCCATCACCAGAGCAAACAAGAAGGGGTTTGTTTTTTCCTTGAAGCAGACCCACCACCACCCTGAACTCTTCTGGCCCACCTTCACCACATCTCTACAGGCATTAGAAGGCTATCATACATACATCTCTCATACATGTCCTGCACCACTCTAACATACTTCCAACATTGCATGTTCTTCCCGTGCTTGGTGGGTTTCCTCGGGGTACTCTGGTTTCCTCCCACAGTCCAAAGACATGTAAGTTAGGTTAATTGGCATTCCCAAATTGGCCATAGTGTGTGAATGAGTGTTTTTATGTGTGTGCCCAGCGATGGATTGGCACCCTGTCCAGGGTGTACCCCGCCTTGTGCCCTAAGCCCCCTGGGATAGGCTCCAGGCCCCCTGCAACCCTGAATACAGGATTAAGCGGTATAGATGATGAGTGAATGAGAGTGTAATTTGTGCACTGCAGTGTCTGTGTTGTTTACTACACATTTGAGTTTGGTATATTGAGTGTTGTCTGTCTTTTGTGTTCTTGTTTTTTTCTCTGTTTTTGGTTTCACTAGCGGATGAGATCCTATGTTTGTGTAATCTTGGTTAATTAATTAATATTAATGTTACAAACATTCTTTGGACCCATAGTGCTACTGTATGTATTTACAAAGTGGATCTATACATGTTGGGCAGTAAGAGGGATAAAGTTAGGCAGAATTTGCAACAAGTTAGAGTGATTAAAGATAGGAATTGAAATGTACTAACAAGTGCCAGGAGGGTGAACAAAACAAAATGCAAAAAAAAAAA
The DNA here is from genome assembly GCA_011419295.1 of Clarias macrocephalus. Lineage (NCBI taxonomy): Eukaryota > Metazoa > Chordata > Actinopteri > Siluriformes > Clariidae > Clarias > Clarias macrocephalus. The sequence goes on from JAAGKR010003239.1 coordinate 25,221, forward strand.
AAAAAAAACAAGAATATATAAACTCATGCTTGGTTTTCCACTTGCACAAACAGGTTTTAACATGTTACTGGAAGTAGGCGCAACTAGCTTGATCGCTCGTATAGGGAACCTGCTTCACATGGCAAAACAAAATACAGCCAAAATTTTGTTTTGTAAGTCTAAAATTTGCATATAATCACAGATGAACGAACTGCAGCTTTCTGTAGCACTATTTAAGCACCCAAATATGAAGTTAGTTGAATTAGTCCTTTAATTAGTCGCTATCACACTAAAGCAGATTGAATGCAAGATAATGTAAATAAATATTAAATATTAAGTCCATAAAAGTAATACTTTTTGGTCTTGAATCAATGGTTCTGGACTAAGATGAACAATTTCAGCTTTCACTGGCTGTGTTTGCACACTTGATACATTTATTTGTTATGTACTAATTATTTTAACCAATGAATTAGGAGTTAGAAGAGCAAATGTCATACTGAATGTTGATATGAGTTAATTATGGCAATTGTGAGAGGATACATTAATAATACAGATTCACACACACACACACACACACACACACACACACACACACACACACACACACACACACGCACACACACACGCACACGCACACGCACACACACACAATATCAAGGTTAAAGCTACATAACCTTTCAGCAAGCCTTTGGAGGTTTACTAAAACTAAGAATGAGCATGAAATAAAAGACAGCCAAAGAATATGTGAGCTAAATTTAAGAACCTAACTAAAATTGAGTTAAATGTCAACTTGGTCAAGTTTATTGTCAAGAATTGTCTTTATATATATATATATATATATATATATATATATATATATATATATATATATATATATATATATATATATATATATAATTTTTTCCCCCTGTACTTAATGTACTACTACTTTTAAACATGACTCTACACTCCAAACAAACTCTATGCTCCACTGATGAAAGTTTGGAGAAAACTATGAAGCACATATTCTCAGAAAGATTGAGAGAAAGAAAATGTTTACAGAGAAAAAAAAATTTCTTCATTTATATGCAAGACTATTTACACCCTAATCATAACTCTACAACCTCACTAAGTTACCACCAATAGTCTGGATCTCTTTGTTTTTGCACCTGAATTAATTAATGATGGAATGAATGAATAAAGTCTAAAACTAAGATTGGTTGTTTATTTGCAACATTTTCTAATGGAAATTCTAGCCTGCATACCTGAACCACTGTGCTAATGTTTCTACTTTGAAATATATTTAATTTCTAAGTTGTATATGTACAATTGGTTTATATTACTGTACTGTACTGTACTGCATGCACACACACACACACACACACACACACACACACACACACACACACACACACACACACACACACACACACACTTGTTGCATTGTCTCATAAAACATTTGGTTTATATATAAATAAAAACATTCTGAATTTAAATACCAACAATGCTTTCTTGCATATGATGATTTCTAATGAAATGCATAAGCCTTCTTGTCATAGCAGAATAGATTCACATAACTATGTCAATAGTCTGCATTTAATGAATAAATAAAAAATTCCCGAATCACCTACAAATACAAAGTCCTTCTTCTGAGAAGTGTTCTGAGAAGAAATAAAATAATGTTCTGTTAAACACCATTTTATATGGTTTATATATAAAATGTGGAACCTCTATTTACAAATGTCCCAGAGTATGAACAAATCGGTTTACGACTAAAAAAATTACCTAAAATTTGTCTTTGTTCACAAACTCCTCGGCAGAACACGACCCAGAAACCGCTATCACAAGCTGCCATTATCAGCTGAACAAAGGCATGAATGCGTCACCCAGCATCAGTTTTGCTCAGTCCATGGTCGTGGATCACACACATGATAAAAATATATTTTGTGCAAAGTGGAGGGACATCCAAGCCTTTGCCAAGAAGTATCATTCAAACAAAACTGTGGTGAACAAAGTGCTACACCCTATGAATGGGGACATGGTGTCTTTTTTGTGCAGCGCAGTAAAAGCAAAAAGTCTCCGGATAGATTTTTAATGAAATCGGCTGCCATGTATGACGCAAAGGCCAAGAAACAAAAAGGAGAGAAAACCCCCGAAGGAGAATTACCCAGCGTTATTAAGGGAGGGGAGTCTCCTTCCAAACACAAACCTCCTCCTCACCTTTTTTTTTTGTTTTGTTTTTTTGTATGGGTAGCTGCATATTTATCTCGTCCAAGAAAATTCTGGAACTTGCAAAATATTCACATGTAAATAGAGTTTCTCTGTGAGGGGGTGTCTCTTAATGGTTCAAAAGGCTCCTTTTTGTCGTTGAGAAAAATCTAGAGACAGAATGCAAGTTGTCACCCTCTATTTACATAAACATTATTTACATAAACCGAAACCCGAACACTCAAACTAGAGCAAAAAGTAAACAGAAAACTGAATTAGCTTAGCATTAAAAAGGAAGGACACATATGCTAAACTAAATGGTGATGCAGGGCAAAAAAAATAAATACAGCATATTGACATGAATGACCATAACAGTCATATGGTCATTGATGTTAATTATTAATGCTTCCTAGCATATCGAAACCTTTTTTCCAATTATCCTCACTGTTAGTATTATTTTTTTTGTCTACATGGCTGTTTATTCTTAATCTTTTTGAGTTCTCTTCTCATTGCGTGTGAGCATAAATGCTCTTACTTTCACTATTAAACATACCCATGAATTCATGAGTTTGTTTGTTTTTTTCACTGAGGCCTTTAAGTGACCTCCTTTCATGCGCCTTTGGTTTCCACATTTTAATAATGCATTTTTCAGTTTGTAACCCTATTTTAGTAGTTTCAACCATCTACTTAGTTGTTTTCTTTTCTTAATGCAATCATTTGTTCTCTTTGCAACAAAGTAACATCTTTGCCATGATCACAGATTATGTTTTCTACATGATCGTTTAAGAAATGTGAAACTACTCACTACATCAGTTAGGGTTAAATAGCTTGTTGTAGGCTGATACATACTACTCACTGCAGAAATTTTACAATGGAAGTCTATAAATTATTAATTAAGATATATATTTTTATTGAATTTTATTTATTTATTGACCTGGAAATGTACTATGATTTAAATATGGATCCAGCTTAATAATAAGTATGTAATAGCTTCACAGAATCAAGAAGAAACCTGATCTGAGACAAATAATGCAGGAACACAGTAAAATGGTTAAAATAAGTCCCCAAACTGAAATTTGACACACCGTCCAGAGAGATGGGCCAGGACAGCAACACCACCATCCAGAGCAAGTTTTTTCTATGATAATGTGTTGCAGAGTTCAACTGAGTATCGGAGCTGGGAAGGAGTTTGGCTTTGGGACTGTAACAGAGCTTGACATAGGGACTGGGATTGAATCTGCATGGGTGCTGGCAAAGGAGCTGGGCCAGAACTTCACATGTGAATGGGCTGGAACCTAGTATAGGTGCCAGGTTGGTGTCTGACCTGCTAGAACTGGACATGCATGCCAGGAAGGAAATTGGCGTGGGTGTTGGGTTGGTGTTTTGCTTTCTGTATTGGCATGGGCACCAGACCGGGCCTTCACTAGCTTGTGGCTCATTGACCTTTGGCAAGGGTTTGACCAGGACTGGACTTGAACTCAGGACAGAAAAAGCCACCTCATGGTGCTCTAGCATGAGGCTGACTGGGAAAAGCTGCAAGTATGGTGTCCTCAGAAGGTCATTCCTGTAAATAAAACAGGGCATGGCTAAGGCAGAGCTGCGCATAACCCAGGCAGAGCAGGACAAGGCTTTAACTGAGCAATGCATAGATATGTAGGGACCTATAAAAGATTGTGAAGATTGTCAATTTGACATCCACAGTGTGGTCCAAGAGAGCTGTGCTGTCAGTGTTGCATGGAGCCCTAGTCCAAATCTGCCCTTTGTCTGTGCTGTCATACTTTCATTGGAACATATTTCATGTTATTTTAAATAACTTCTGCTATATCGAACTTTCAGCTGCATAACACACACAATGTTATATCATTTCTGTTATCCGTTATAACCCAGATGAGGATGGGTTCTCTGTTGAGTCTGGTTCCTCAGAAGGTTTCTTCCTATTGTCATCTCAGGGAGTTTTCCCTTGCCACTGTCGCCATCAACCTTAGCTTGCTCATCAAGGACAATCTCATTATCTAACCACATTTTCTTCCACATACACACTTCCATAAATTTTCTTTTCATTTTGTGAAGCTGCTTTGAGACAATGACCATTGTTAAAATAAAATTGAATTGAATTGAAATTGAACATACATGTTTTATGGTGCATGATGCACCACCCAATTCAACAGGAAAACCATGCGATTGGTGCACATATCCCTTAAGTGGTAATACAAGCAAGTTAGATGAACACTGCTATATGTCCTCAGCTTTGATGTTGGGGCACAATGAGAAGCTGTGGTCATAAATGTACTGTGTTGGTAGGGATAGCAAGAAAACAAATCCACTCCTGCTCGCCCGGCTTGGGATCTGCTAAATTGAAATATTATATTATCATATGGGGCTACCACTAAATTCCTAGTATTGTGCCCTTCCTGTATCTGTTGCATCCTTCTGTAGGAATGTGGAGGCAGTATACAAGTGCAGACTTTCTTTTATTTACAAACATTATTTTAAACAGATCAAAAACCAACCACTGGACATTTCACATTCTTTAGTGTAGCATTAGTAGCATTACTTTATTTTTTTAATTATTATTATTTCTGCTGTAGTAACTGCATTGTTTTATCTTTATAAAAGCATTAGTTTACTATACATTTTTTGCTCAGTGTTGTTAGAAAAGTAAATAGTAAAATAGAAAATAGTATCAAACACTGAATTCTATTAAGCAAAAAAAGTCTACAGAAATCTTAACTTTTGTAACACTGGGTTATCTGGTAGAACACTGAAAATCCATTATAATGTAAGTTCATTGCTCTGATCTCAGACATGGATCTAGGGCATACTGGCAGCACATTCAAACAGCTATCATCTTTGTGTCCATCACTCTGTTTTTCAAAAGCCCATAATTGTTGTTATTTAACTATTTGGCAGTTACAGAATGGCTCCTGCCATTCACTTTCAATCTGGGCCTAATTGCTTGCCGTCTGCTATGCCTGATGCAAAACGCCTGTCCACAAAATAATTAGCAAATAAAACCAACAAAAAGATGACACATGATATGATCTTGTCATCTTGCACACTAACCGGCACCTTGGAAATAACTGTAATCCAAGTTGCCACAGTGATGACCTGATTATGCTCCAAACAATGCACAACTATGATTTTTATTTTTTCTTTTCAGCTAACACACTTCCGTTGTCCTAAAGATGGCTGATGATATATCTCTTGGCAGGAGAGTTAATTATAACATAGCTCCATGTATTGCACCAGAGGCTTGCCATGTAAGAAGCCTTCCTACTGGAGGCCCACTATAATCCTCGCTGTCAGATTTGGACTGTCATTTTAGTGGGCTGGCGAGCTAGGCTGCGGTTAGTGCACATTGTCTACATCCATCTTATTCTCCCTCTCTCCTCTCCTAGATTTGTTCTCTGTCATTGAGATCTGTAAATGGAATCTTGTAACTTAGTGTAACTCATTGCTAATGATTAATCTCAGCAGAAGCACAGCAAAGCTGACATGAACTGCATAAACTACAATGCTACAACACAGAAAAATCAGTTAGTGTTAACTCAAAATGTCCAAAACTTGTCAGGACATACTGTCAAACAAAGTCTGATTATAGATCAACAATCTGCAATCACTGTGACATAAACAGTGCATAACAAAATCCATAGCAGTCTCACACTCACTGCCTAAGTAACTGATTTAAGTAATTAAATTAATGTACTCCAGGATGTGAGGACATTTCTCTAAGTTCTCTAATGTTGAGTGAATAGCCCTAGCATGCAATATAGCTAAACATAACACCTTGTTATGCCAGATACTTGGTTTAGCTAGTTAGTGAGCTACAAGGTGGCAATTACAAGAATGTTGATAGCAGTTTTGGCAAAAATGTTGAAGCTTGGAAGCTGATCTTTGTTAGCAAAGTGCAGGCAAATGTGGAGATGAGAGCACTGGAGAACTAAAGCACTGCTGCATCATACACCTCACTGGTGGAAAGGGTTAATTCTTACTATTAGCAGTCAGCTGAACTGTAGAATTGGAAATTAACCATTTGGGCAGAGAAAGAAATTTAAACAAAGAAGTAAATTTAGAAACTAATTGGGAAAAGTAAACACTAACGATTAATATGCAAGTAATAAAATGAGGATAGCAGTGATTATTCCTAAGGCGGATTTTATCTGGATTTTTTCATTGTGTGCCAGAAGCAGATATATAAATATAATAGATTTCTGTCCGGAAATATAATAGTATCTTCTTTAGTTAGCCTTATTATTATTATTATTATTATTATTATTATTATTATTATTATTATTATTATTATTATTATGATTATTATTATTATTTCTCAGAAAATATGCACATATATATATAAGAAAAGAGGACCCTGTTAAAGAGCTTGCAGAAAAAGTTAAAAGTTTAAAGCTAAAAATAAGCTGATCAACTTTAATGTAATAATTGATATTATTATTTCAGGTTGAAGCCCATATACATATATGCCTGTCTTTCTGTACAGTAGACCGCTCTGCCTAACTTCTTAATACTAAGAATTGTGTTAAGGTTGAGTATCTTCTGCCTAAGTTATACTTCTTTTGTCATCAGCCAAATACACTCCCTGTTCAATTATCGGAGAGTGAATCACAGATGAGGAATCGAAAAAGTAGATCAGATAAATATTAAGTTTTGTCTTAAAAATGCTTTAAAATTCACTTATACCACTTCAGCGCTGATATTTCAGCTGTGAAATTATTGACTAATCCCAGGGAAAATAAACCTTTTTTTTCTAATTAATATCTATTTGCAGGTGTTTGTTTGCATTGATCAAGTAGCTTATTAGAAGCTTTAAATGTTTTTTTTTTTTTAAGTAGATTAATAAATCAGCCACATACCCGTTTTTACTCAAAAATTTTAATTCACTTTTGGTGCAGGTTAAACTTCAGCAATTAGTTTTTGTCAAAACTTCTTTATTTTTGTCAAATTTTTTGTCACACCTACCTCTAGCGGTTGATTTAAGATGCACCCACAGTTTGATGCATGTGCAGTACTCTGTCAAAACTTTCAGTTTATAATCTAATGGTTGATTTAAGACATGCCCACAATTACCCACGACACATGTATAGTATACTGTCAAAACTTAATATCTGGCACTTAACTGCTCATAATTTTCCTTCTACTCAACATTTTGATTTCATTTATGACTGGCAAAGTTTCATTAAATCCTGTCCAATCACTTTATCATGTTGCTGTGAAAAATCTGGCTGGATATACATACATACATACATACATACATACATACATACATACAGACAAACAGACATAAAGACAGACAATTAACTGGTAACATTTTTATTTATGTTTATTATAAACTTAATAAAAAAAGTGTAATTAACAGGTATAACCTTTGCTATAGATAAGGGTATGAATGTTTATGCAAGACATGGGATATTTGGTATCAAATGAAAGCTCTGTATATTTAATGAGCGTTTATGTGCACAAAATCTTAGTCATATGAACCAGTACACTTTACCTAAATTACTAAAACTCCACTGAGATGGCTTCCCATGTGACAGATCAAACCACAGGTTAAATGTATGCACGAAAAGGAGGAACCATGTGGGCGTGACTACGCCCACAATCATCTCTGAATGGGACAAATGGCTGTGGGATAGACCTGTACCGTGAGATTTAAAACCTAAGGTTCGAGCAGCCTCGGCATGTTTTAAACGTCACGCTGTCTGAAGGGAGCAAGCGGACACCTCTCTTTCTCCGCTCTCAACCAACGCCTGAACCTTGACTTCTGACCTGCGCCACCGAGCGATCGAAGACTCCGCTCTCCTCGACATGCAAAGAAACTTTGGCTTGAACACCGCCTTCGTGCAACGAAGAGGCCCGCAAAAGTAGTCTCAGAGCATCGTCATCGGTAACCAATAACTGTATAAATTTTGTTCAACTTAATCAAATTAACCCAAATTGTTAAAGATTAGATTCACCTCTGACACAGAGTTGAAACCCTACAGTGGGTTCTGAGCAATGTGCGGACAAAACTTTTTTTTTTTTATATACTGATGTAGGTGTGATGACAAAAAACTTTGACAAAAATAAAAAAATCAATCTGGAGGATTTTTGTATAGTATTTATCCTTTTCTGAATCTAACATGTCAATCTTATTCTGTGTCAAAGTAAAAAAAAAATAATAATTTATCTGCTTTCAAATTAAATTGAACATCGGCGAGAGAGAATGAAACAGTCCAAAACAAGCTAAATAAAAGATTTAGAATTAATATTAGCTCTCAAATAAGTAAATAAATGCTGGCAGTCCAATATTTCTTCTCAGTTTCAGCTGTAAAAAAGGGAGTAATAAAAAGTACTAATAAAAAAGTCGGCTTCTAATATCACTTCTCTCATTCTAATCTACTTCACAACATGCATCACTTCAGCATAGCTGTCTAGACGGACTGCGGATTCACTCTCTTGAATTTAATTTAAACAGCTGTTCACTCAAAACCCATCTACACTTTGTGTGTGTGTGTGTGTGTGTGTGTGTGTGTGTGTGTGTGTGTGTGTGTGTGTGTGTGTGTTTGTGTGTGTGTGTGTGTGTTGGGGTGGATGAACTTACAGATGTAAATTTGAGCTTCTCAGATTTAAGAGCAATAATTGCTTCTATGGTCAGGGGCTCAAAAATGGGGTATGCAGTATATGCAGTGCATGAAAGGTGTCTTTAATAAAGCTTTTAAAATATTTGAAAAATTATATTTGTTAAGAAACTATTTTTTTTAGCATTTTAAACTAGTAAAAAAGAAAGTAAGTATATATATATATATATATCAATTGAGCCCCACCCCCTATAGTTGCCAGACAGTCACGTATGCAAAATGGACAGAAGAGGGAAATTTTCTGGCGCGCAGAACAGAAAAAGAAAAAAAAAGAAAATGAAAAACAGTGTCTTAAAATGAGGACAGCAATGTCAAAGTGGATAAAAAGAGATTGGTAAGCTTGACCTATCATTTTGTATTACTGTAAGTCTTTGAGTTCATCAACATTTAACGTTATTGCCACTGCCAGCGAGGCTGGGCATAGTTACCGTCCGCTAATATCAAATCATTATTCCTGAAGAAAAAAAGCGTTTGGTTTAAAAAATGTTTTACTTATTGTTAAAAATGTTAACTGAGATTCTCACCACCAAGCACAACCAAGTTATTGGGCTCTTGCCTTGTCCTCTCAGTTCGTTATGTTCAGTCCAGGGGCGCAATAAATGCACAATTTATTTTTCTCGGAAAGCACTGCTGTGTAAACAGAACGAGACTAGCGTATGGATCCCTCACATTCATTCATACAGTATTCGACACCCTATTGTAAGCTTTTTGTAAACAGGATTCCCAAAACAGCTTGAAAAACCACAAAGTTTCTAAAAATTATGCAGTTTAAATTTATTAATGTATGAGCTTTTTTTCTGTTTCTGTTGTAATAACAGTGCTAATGAAATTACATCACTGTTCAGCAAATACAATCATTTTAACATTTTAGTACATGAGTGTTCATAAAACAAACATCTTAAAGGCCTGATCTAACACACACACACACACACACACACACACACACACACACACACACACACACACACACACACACACATAAAAAATATATACATTTTTTAGTTATACTTTAATGTTTTAATCAGTTACATTTTTGCATTTCTGGTAGTTTTTAAGCACTCTTTCATAGTGTGTAGAAATATGCAAGTAGTTTCATACTGAAAGTTGTTTGCTGTAGTATAGGTATAATAATAACATAATGGTATATTTACTCAGGCATGAAGATGAAGAGGACAACGAAAAGCAGGTGAAAGAGAATGACAAAGCAGGTGAAGAGAACAGGTAGGAATGGGCCAGGAAATATAGCAGATTGGAGTACTGCAGAATTAAAGTATAAATAGTGTGAAATATCTGGTCCATTTACTCACCCATGAAGATGAAGAGTACAGAGGGAAAGCAAATAAGTCAAGAGCAGGTGAAGAGAATAGGTAGGAGCTACCACACAGGATACAATGACATACATTTACCATTTTAATGTGTTTTGTGATGTACACTTATAAAGTAAGTTACAGTTTTTTGTGCACCAGAATTACAAAATGTTTTTTATAGTGCAGTGACCTCTTATTTGTCAAAAAATCAAGTAAAATTGAATTCATCTTGTCATGACCACTTTAAACAATATCAAAAAACATAACTTTGGGATTGATGATTTAAGGTATATATTTTGTGAAAAATCTGGTTCATTTACTTAGCCATGAAGATGAGCAGGTATGGAAGCAAATTAGCATCATAATTATTGAATTATATCAGCCTTTGAAAAATACATTTTGAAATTTAATCGCTGTTGAATTGTTAATTTTGAAATTTAAATACTACTGAATTAATTAAACTGAAATATTTGACTTTAAAAAGCAACATCTTTGAATTTAAGTGCTCTGAATGTCACACGAAATTTTCAACATTCCATTTCAACCTGTAAAATTCAGATAGAAAATTCAATCTGCGAAATTCAGATAAAAAATTCAAGCTTGGAAATTCAAGTAAAAATTCAATACGAAATTCAAGTTTGGAAATTCAAGTACAAATTCAACACAGGAAAAGCAATCGAGCCAGAACGGAATTCGTTCGTCAGTCATGTGACCCAGAGAAGCGGACGTCTTCGATACCGGCTCCCAGAGAGTCTCGCTACATGGCGGAGGGCAGCGGCTCAGTAAGTGCACCTGCAGCTTGTTACACTAATTATATATTATCAGATATTTTAGTCATTTTACTGTGATAAAGGAATTTATTCAAAGTTTAGTTAAAGTGGGGCTAGTGAGCATGAGACACAGACTGATGTTTGTTACACACGAGCGTGTGCGCACGAGAGAGAGAGAGAGAGAGAGAGAGAGAGAGAGACAGAGAGAGATACACAGTGGTGGCCAAAAGTACTAAGACAGCATGTGCCATGTATTAGTTCTCTCTGTGCACAGAACAGGTGCCGTCACCAGTTAGTTCAGGTCCGGCTGAAGAGTTGTGTTAATTAAAATCAGCTGCTTTAGTTCATTGATGGAACAAATAAGTGGCAGGACTTGAAGGTAGGGTGTCCACGTCTGTAAAAAGTGCCTAAAACTCTCAAGTGAATTGTGAACTTCTGTGGAAAATTTGTGTACATGATGTTCATGTTCATATACATCCTGCCAAATCTTTCCTACCTTTTAATTTCTGGCAAAATAATGACAATAGCAGGTGAGAAAGGTCATATATTTAGTCTGACAAAAATGGAGAATCTGCTACTAAAGTGCCTAAAAAAGTGATGATTCTGAAATTAGTCACCTTCAAATAAATCTGGCTATTGCAAGTATTTATGGAACAGTTACATTATATTCAGTACCACCAAAAGTCGGTAAATTGATAGCATTTGTGATAATAAAAAAAAACAAAATCTGTAAATGTGGAGGAAATGACGCTTGAGAGTTTGTCAGTGTGCTCTGACTGTGCAGCTGCAGGAAAACTAGCTGTGATCTTACAGTAACTGTTAGGTTAAATGTTTACATTAACTGAAAACTGTCATAAAATTTGGGTTGGGGCTCATAAATAATGGGAAAAAATGGCTGACAAGTAGTTGCATGGCCAGGTGTAGCATGACTCAGCAAGTAAATAAAAGTAGAGCATGCTTTTCAGTAAAGGAAGAACAAAGGCATCTAGAGAGAGGAAACTCGGCATTGGTCATGTCCATGGGTTTCAGACTTCAGGCAGTTATTGACTGCAAATAATTTTTATTCAAGTATTAAAGGAAATCCTTAAGTTTAATACTTTTTCCCCATTATTTATGAACCCCCAAAATAAGTGTGTGTGTGTGTGTGTGTGTGTGTGTGTGTGTGTGTGTGTGTGTGTGTGTGTGTGTGTGTGTGTGAACATGTTTGTAATTCCTGAATGGTTAATGCCACACTTTGCTTGCAATTTCACTGGCATATTGAGTGTTTCATTTCAAATGAAATGTGGAGATGTACAGAGGCCAAACGCCAAAACATTACAAAATTTATACTTGGTGTATGTTCGATTGTTAGCACATGTGTGATGTTCAATTAACTT